>PVKB01004005.1:0-165270 GCA_004027205.1 Ctenodactylus gundi
AAACAAACTCTTAAACTTCCTGTTTTTAAACCCAGTGTTCCTGTCACAGCCTCACATATGTTTGAAACTATTCATGAAACTGGATACACTTCAAGTAATCACGCATATTTATCAAAAATTGAATGCAGCCTATGTCAAATGATGCTGGAATGTTCAAGTTCAGAGCAGAAGTGTTGAAAGATACTTGCTACTGAAATAAGGGCCAAATACAGTGAATTGGAGAAAGATTTACAAAAGTAATGAGTTACAAGCACCATGTTTAAATCAAAGAAACTTTTGTAAGACCCATTGTGAATAAAAACAAGTATCAGTAAATTATATTAGGAAACAGGTGACACAGTATGTTCCTTTAAGTATCAGTTAAAACTGATCATCTACGTGGGTATAAAAACTCTTAGTGGAGGGACAATCCACATGAACTTTCTCCTAGATAATGAGGATTATTCTTTTACTCCTCTATCCTTCGTTTCTAAATAAAGAGCCATTCTCCTCATTCTACAAAAGGAAGGAAGGAAGGAAGGAAGGAAGAAAGAAAGGAAGGAAGGAAGAAAGAAAGAAAATAAATCCTTTCAGCAAAAACTGCTAGAAGTAGATTAACCTAAGAAAGAGAAGGTGTATATAGGACTGGCAAATCCATTGATTCTTTGGGGAGCTAGTGAGAGTTAGTGGACCGGTAAGTGTATTTTTATTTTCCTCATTCTGAGAGCAGTAATAATAATAGAAGTGTTAGCAAAAGTGCAATATCAAAAGCTCATGGGTGAACCTCATGTGAAGCTATGTTGGCAAGACATACGGCGTTTATGGAAATTCCTTCGTCTGTATGCTCACAATTACAGAGTTCAGCTGCTCCCATGTGATGCGAGCAAGTTGCCAATAAATAAAAAAAGAGATAAGCCAATCTGCCCACAACATCACGAGCTGTGGTTTTAGAAATAACAGCCATTGCAAGAGGGAAATCTTCTGTGACAACATCTGGAGTTGAAAGGAGGTTCTGAGTTTAGTTTAAGCTCAGCACTTCCAATTAATATATTTCAGGAGAATGGCCATGTTCATCCAATATGGTGGCATTCACTGATGCATAAAATACTTCGGAATCCAAATCTAGACAGATGGCATCTTGGTGATGTATATGCTTCCCTTTCTCAACTCCGTGCTGCCAACAATATCTATGAATTCAGTGTCAGTAGATTAGACACATGGGACCAAGAGAGGGTATGCATGACAAAAGTTAAGAAATCAGTATGGGACTGATTTGAAGACACAAGAACTAATACTTATAGATAAACAAAATAACAAGAGATGGAATCAGGGTAATAATAGTACAGAGTTGAAAACAGTCTTGAGTGTGAAGAATAAAAACCCCAGCCGAGGCTGACATTGGAACAAACACACACACTCAGCCATCTGCCCACAAGTAGGCTTTGTTTTCTGATCTTGGGGTGAAAATAAAAATACCAGTATTTACTATAGAAAGTGAAAATTTGTCAGAATAAAAGGAAGCAAACTAGAAAGCCACTTTTCTCCCAGAACACCAAAGTAGAAGATAATGGAATAGCACTATGAGATCAACAAAATAATGGATTTTACCCATGAAATCTGTCATGCCACCAGGATGCATAGCTGGTGTGAAGAAAGGATGAAGACATATGATGGTTTGGAGAATATGTCCCTTACATGGTTCACTGGGGAAAACAGTGGCATAAGGTGCTCATCAAACAAACGACTCTAACAAGAGCCCTGAGAGGAAGAAGAAATAAAAGTGTGACATGAATAAAGTAAGTAGGTAGAGATCACAATTGCCTGCCATCTTGGAATACAAGGGAGATTCCCGAAACAACATCACATGGAACGAAGAAAAGCATTTAAATCTGGAAGAACAAAACTCCTTCTGTGATAAAATCCTGAAGTGTATAATAGCCCAAGGGTGGGTGGGGAAGAAAGTATTTGCTATTTCTTATCACATAGGAGTAAGAAGAAAACAGTGGGAAGATGGGTTCAAGAGCCTATCCTCCATTAGCAGTGATGAGTGACAGGTTACTTTAACATCACAGTAGAGGAAGAGTGATTTTGAGCTTCAAAAAGGCTAGCATAGGTGTTCTAAACAGAACAAATACAGAAGTACAGATACATAGTAACCAGCAAGAAATGAAGAAGTGGGGAAAATAGAAGTATAATAATTATAAAAAAGTAAAAAGAATCCATCCCATAGTTATTCTTACACTGTACGTCAGTGGCCGGAGGCTGACAAACTTACTTTAAATATAAAACCCAGACCTAAATTTGTGACAAAATAAATTTAAGAGAAAATAATAAAGTTGAAAGAACTTTAAAACTAGATAAAGATGCGCTGGGAACTTAATAAAGGATTGATGTTAGCTTCATCAATGCTGGAATTACACAATTTACAAAATGCATATATATTAATAACTCTTACATGTGTGTTACCTTTGTTCTTCAAGTAGATACTATCCATTGTAGGTAGATTTGGCAAATATCACAAATATTGATCACAATTATGACTAAAATTTTCATAAATAACAATGAGTATTGGACAGACTATGTGGTGTGATAAAAACCATAAGAACTGTAAATAATAAATTATTGAGTATTAGGATTTAAAAAGAAAAAAAAGCAAATACAACTGAAATTACAGGCTAGCTATAAAGCAATGAAAAGGTGAAAACATTACATCAAAACCATGAGCCCCAGTATTATCGGCATACAGAGAAAATGTAGAACTTATAATGGCATTTTTCTGTAAAAAGAAAAACAAAATTTAAAGAAAATTAGGATTCTTCTTAGGAAATAAGAAAAAAGCACAATCCAAAACGCCTGAATAAAGAAAGAGACGTCTAAATAAAAACTGAGACTGACAAAAAGTGTAAGAAAAGACAAACATCACAGAATAAGTACATTCACGATTTTGTTGCCTTGAAAATATCAACAAGCTACATAAATGCTTTATAAAATTGATTAAGGAAAAAAGACAGATCATAAAATATCCTTACTTCAACATGAAGTGGGTGGCTTGAATGTGTAGATGATAGGAGAGTTTTAAGAATTATAAGCGAATAATATGCAAATCTATGGCAAATGAATATGCAAACAAACCTAAAAAATGTAAATACTCCCTAAACAAAACCCAACTTCCAAAACTACTCAGGAAAAAAAGAAATAAAGACGAGAACCAATTGTCCCCAAAGGAATTACAAATGCTATTCAAGAGTTATCCTTGGAAAAAAATCACTAGAGCTAGATGTTTTCATGTATCTGGTAATAAGTGCATTTTTCATTTGCCATTTAGATACTCTTGATTTTAAAAAGTGTGAGCAGCTCAGCAATGTAATTCTTAACCCAGCATTACCTTATGGCTAACTTTTGCAAAGTGCTGGAAAAGATGCAACAATCAGAACAAATACAAAGAAAGTTGATCATTAATATTTTTATGGCTCCGGAAGCTAAATTTGCAGTACTAACAAATAAGATCGTGCTGTGACTTGATAGCCTTAATTCTAAAAACGTTCTACCAAGCGAGCTACGCATACGGTAGTAATGACAATGTTGATACTGAATGTTTCTACTGTGCTGACTCAACATTTAACGCCTTGCTCTGTGATTTCACCGCAGCTCCGTTTGGGTCCCTGTCACTACATCATCATAGTTTGAAAACAAGAAACCCAAGATCTAAAAAAGATGAATTAAACTCCAGTTATCATGCAGACAGCAAATGGTGGGACTGCATCTTGCCCAGAAAACCAGCTCCTCACTCTTGGATGGAGACCGTTGTGCTCAAAGGCCTGTGGGGAGAGCAGGTGAGGGGCAGGGCGGGTCAGAGGGACAGAGGCGGGAACAGCACTGAAGAGTGTGCAGTAGCTATTATGACTCCAAGAACGATGCTAATGGAAAGCATGCAATACCTCACTACTTACGTCAATCTACTCTTACGCACCATTCTGCCTAAGACTATGTTGAAAATGCTGAAAGTCTGACCAGGCATGGTAGCTTGTAATCCCAACAATCTGGGAGTTCTGAGACAGGAAGACCACAAATTTGAGTCCAGCCTGTACAACTTACCAACACGGCGAGAACTTGCCTCAAAATTAAAATGGGGGCTTGGTTGAAAATGTAAGTTCTATCAAAGGTCCCGATTCAATCCTCAGGACCACTAAAGAAAAACAGTGAAACTCTGGAGGGATTGCTGTTAAAATGAGAGCCCCATTCACTTGATGAATGTGGAATATCATAAAAGCAGTGTGACAGGAAATGAAATAATTTCACACTCTGTGAAAGGATACCCCGAAGAGAGAATGCCCTGTGATACTGTGTTAGCGGCTCTAAGCATCAAGGTGACTCAACCACCTTCTGTGCTTTCTCTGACATCAGATCAGTGAAATACCAGCATTCTGGCACTCCCCTGGCCCGCCCCACTCCCTCTCCAGCTATGGCAGCATATCTCTGCTCTTCTGTCTATTAACACCCCGTAAGTGGCCGTTACGCACTCCCTTGCTCGTCAGTTACCTTTTGCCCAGTTTTCTTACCCCATTGCAGGCTGTCTTTTGTCCCTACCACTGGGCCCAGAGTGCTTATGTGACCATGCGTAGCCTCCGTGCTTATGAAGCCTCTGCTAGGGGGGTCACTACTGTGTGCACGGGCCGTGGGGTTCCAGACTGGTTTCCCCTTGGGATAAAGGGCACATTCCCATAGCGTCAGGAGCATAGGGTTCCTCACAGGTCATGGGTGAGCTTTTCCCTGTTAATTCGCAAGAAGACTTACTCAAGACCATGCCTTTTCTAGAGGCAGCCCACATCCTCATCCAGTGAAAAGCCCCCGAGGCTGGTGGCTCCGTGTCACAGGGCATCTCTGAGTGGCTTCTCAGGTTCTGTTGCAGTTACTTTTTCATTGCTGGGACATGATATCCAATACGCAGAACTTGAGGGAGAAAGGCTTATGTTAGCTCACTGTTACAGAAGGTTTCCGTGCATTCATGGGCAGTCGGCAACAGTGGCAGCCAATGGCAGGACCCAGCTAGAGAAAAGGTGTTTATCTCATGGCTGACAGGAAGCAGAAGGGGAGAGGAAGGGCAGAACTAGCATATACCCTTCCAGGTCATGCCCTAGGGATCTGTCCCTTTGGGGCCAAGCTGTAATGATCAGCCCTCTATGATCCAAAGTGTTGCACTTTCTCTGTGTGTAGCTGGGGCCTCCGTTGGGAGGCCTGTCCTGCCCAGCAACACCCTTTGCCCGCATCTGCACTCTTCTATTTCTTCTGGATGTTACTGAGAGTGAACCCTATGAGCCAACCCCCTGAGTACCCGTCTCAGTGTCTGTCTTCCAGCAATATGACCTGCAACTACATTAACAGCCTTGGCTTGTAGACTGTTCCCAGCCCCTCGATGCACTTTTACTTGGCTGCCTGTGCCCCCTTTGAAGTAACACAAGTCCGTTTCTTTCTCTGATGCCTCTCTATGCACCGAAGTCACAGATTTAGTCCTCTCTCCCCCACCTGCATTTCCCATGATGATCTCATTTATTTTGTGCCTTTAAATAGAGGTCTTCAACTTGTAGACCAAGACCTGTTAGGCTCTGGGCCTCACAGCAGGAGGAAAGCATCAGGCAAGCCAGGCAAATGTCATCTGTGTTTACAGCTGCTAACCACCTGTTCCATGACCTCTTGGGCTCCACCTTCAGTCAAATGTGCAGAGGCATTAGATTCTCAAGGAGTGCGATCTCTATTGTGAACTGCATATGCAAGGGATCTTGGTCGCACCCTCCTGGAAACCTGATGCTCGATAATTTGAGGTAGAACTGAGGCAGTGATGCTGCACTCAGGACTGACTGCAAATGTAAACTTACACGGCCAGAGAGCTTTTGGCCAGAGAGCTTTTTGGCTGTGCTCTCTCCCGTTAGCCCCAAGATAAGACCATCAAGTTGCAGATAAAAACAAGCCCAGGCCTCCCACTGAGTCTGCATTGGGGTGAATTGCGTTTATTTTATACACTATAATGCAATGACAATAGAAATAAGACTCACAACAAACATAATGCAATCGAGTCCTCAGGAAACCAGCGCTGAAACCTTCACCCCTGCAAGAATTGCCTTCCATGAAACCGATTCCGGTGACATGAAGATGGGAACCACGGCTTGTAAATATCTTGTGTGTGCTGGGAACCTTCGTGTGCTTATTGTCACCATCCCCAGATTCTTCATTCTATAACCTCCTCCCTCAATTGGTGAAAAACCCATCCTTGAAATTTCCTTCACCCAAACCCTAAAGTTACCTCTGATTTCTTTTCCTTAGGTTCATCATCCAATTCAGTAAGAGTCTTTGTTGGCTCCCAGATTATACCTGGACTTTGATGAGCACTTCCGCTGTCGTTTCTGCTCAAAGCTGTCATTGTCCCGCCCCAGATTCCTCAAGAATCCTGCCAACAGCTCTGCTGGGTCTCCCTGTAGGTTCTTCTCAGCAGAGCAGCCAAGATGATTCTTCCCAAACCCAAGTTAGATCACGGTCATTTCTCTGCTCTGGACACTGCAGTGAACACACTGACCATTCAGCAGAAAATGGCCTTGGCAGCTGGCATGCCCCTCCCTCAGAAGCACGGGGACTGGCTGCTGCCATGGTGTAGGCAGTGGGCATTCTGGGGACATGGCCTTTCCGGTCATCAGAATGGCACAGAGCCGGTGTGCAAATGCACGCACAGGTGCAGAGTGAAGTCAGAGACAAAAGAAAAGGACGACATAAAAGAAGGGTTGCAGCTGGTATTGTTTATGCCCGAATAAAAGCATTTATCCTGATTATAGCCCCTTGGAACTTAAACACATGTTCTGTTTGAACTCAAGATACATGAGCTGTTCTCACGTGACTCATTTTTTAAAGTTTTCTCATAAAAATATCACCTTCCCCCCAAAAGCCACCATAACTGCCCTTTCCTGTCCTCTACACTCTCCTCCCCTCCACACCCATCCTCCCGTCTCTCAAATTCCCTATAAAGATCTATTTGACAGGCCAAGCTCTTTCCCCACACCTCAGGGCTTCCTTCTCACTCTGACCTCTTCTCCTCCTACTCCCACCTAGCCCATGCCTCTAAACGCTCCTGGAGCAACCCAGCCTGCTCTCCTCACTGGACTCGCCCCATTGTAGCCCTTGTCCCTTTCTGGTTAAGAACAGCCCTGCTAATATGTAAGCCTCACCGAAGCTATCCAGTGGTAGACTGTAAGCACACAGTGTGAACTCATTCGGGAAGTAGCGGGGCAGTGAGTGCACGAGTGAGACGAAATCACGTATTTCCGATGACATTTTACATGCTCCTAAAGCTAAGAGCCTATTTAAGGCACAAAGAGGCCTCCTGGAATTGATAAGTTCTGGTTTGATGAGTTGGCAGGCTAAAAATTCAATAATTTTTTTCAATTAAAAATACAGCAGGCTAGAAATGGAAATAAAGCTGCAGTGACAAAAGCTGTAATATATTATAGAAATAAAGTTATCAGAATGGATAGGGCATATACGAAGATGCTGTAAAATCTTACCAAGGCCATCAGCTTGAATCTGAATTAATGGAAAGAGAAAGCAGAGGCCACAGAAAGGTCAGCTCCTCAAAGCTGATAGATGCATACATTAAGGGAAATGGTAATTTAGAAGACTCTTACGGAATTGCATACCGTGATCTCGAAGTTTATGTGAAAGGCTGCAGCCCCAAATTGTTATTAAAATGTTAGTAAAAATTGCTGAGGGAAACTTGATACATAGACCCAACATAGAATGAAGCAAACTCATCAAGTGAATGAGGTTTACATAAGAGGAGACGAACACTGAGCCAAGTTGAACCTGGGTTCCAGAAGAAGATCCCATGAAAAATGGAACTGTATGGACGTCTTAATTACTTTCTTGTTGCTGGAACAGAATACCCAACATCCAAAACTTAAGGCAGGAAAGGGTTATTTTAGCTCACAGTTTCAGAAGGTCACAGTTCATCCAGGGACGATCGGCAGTGGTAGAAGCTCATAAAAGAGGCCCAGCTGGAGAGAAACTGCTCGGGGCATGGGAGACAGGAACCCCTGAGAGAGCGAGGAAGGGTGGAGCTACCGGGCATCCCTTCAGGTCAAGCCCAGTCATCATCCCTTGCAACAAGGTCCTATCTCTTAACAGCACATGGAATCCAAGGATATTCCACACATCCAGGTACATGGGGTTTCGGGGAACATTCCAGATCCAAATCATAGCAATGAATCACACAGGTGCCTTTCATTATAGGGACGGAAGCAGCAGGTTTACTCAATAAAGGACTCTGAGAAAAGGAAACAGACTTGCATCTTTTCACTAAATGAACGAGTTGATTAAAACTTCAAATACAAAAATTGTAATGAGCAAATTGTAATGTAACCATAAATATATTAGAAAAGATTTTTTAAACCAGAAAAGCAAATCTCAAAGCAACAAAATAGTTGAATTCTAAAATTAAAATGGAGGTCCCAGGAATTATGTCAATAGATAAATTTCAAACCTTTATTTTAAAGTAAATATTTTCAACATGCATAAGACTGTTATCAATTGTAAAGAATCTCTTCAAATGGACCTGATATAAAACAACACTGGGTTTGAACGAGCAATTAACAAGAGAACGGTAGCAGGTGTAACTGAAACAATTATGACAAGTTCCAGAGTTCACATCTTAATAAGAAGTATGGAAATTAAACCAGCCGTAATGTACCACATTATACTCATAACATGACAAAACTATAGAGAATAATTATTTTGGCAAGAAGATGAGGGGGAAAAGCTAGCATTACACATCACTCCTGGAGGTGATCAGTGTTGTGTCTTTCTGCAGACAAAATGCCAAAATGCTTTACCAAGTAAGATTCAAAAAAATTGCACCAGGTGCCCTAGAGATCACATTTCTGGGCTTCTATCCCAGATGGGTAAAGATAATAACAGTAAAGTTTTTAACTCACAAAGCAATCAAAAGCACAGTGTTTGTTCACCAGCAACAGGAGATTGATAATTAATTTCATACCCTTTGGGCCAGGGGAGAGGTCATATTATGTATCTCCCCAGTGTGGATTCTCTTTGTAACAATTCCTATAAAAATACATCTAAAGCCATTTACATAGGCCTAATTCATTACATTTAATGACTGTGAGTTTTATACACACATAAATATATGTTTATACATATACACAGGACTATACTTGATTTATGTGTAACTGTACATGATTTTCAAATAAAACATTGTTCAAAAGGTTTCTGTGGGTATGTGGTGGGGAAAGAGGAAGATGGGTAAGGGGAGATGAGAACAGCCAGCGGTGTCTGGTAATCCGGAGAGAAAAGGGAAGGAGCGAGACGAAGCTATCCCCGATAAAACACAGGAGTGGTAGCAGTACATTAGGGCCCTTAGTTATTTGTGTTTGGTACAAAAGGCTTTGTAAAATTAGGTGTATGAAGCGTGCGAGGAGGAATCCTAGGTTCCAGGAAAACCTTTTATGGAACAGGAAAAGACTAGAACTGATATAAAAAGAACCCATTAGTTCCAGTGGCAGTGGGAATGAAAGGCGGTGGCAAAATGCCACAGACCAGCCGAGCTCCGAAAGATCCCAAAGGATCTTCCGGTTTTGTTTTGTATTTCTGTCTTGTTCTGATGACTGCAGCTCCTTACTGTGGCCACCGAGTGTTCGTCTCAAGGGGAGGCTGGCCTGGTGTGAGAAACCAGGACTTGGTCTGACAAAAAAAGACAGCTACTGCTACCAAGTCAGTAGTGGCACTTGCCGATGGTGATAATAGCAACTCAAAACATGCTCTTAAGATGGGCTAACATGCAAACAAGTCAGCCCAGGAGCCAAGGAGATACTCTGCTAACATCACTTATAATCATGGGCAGAATATGCATAATGTGGATGTCTGTATGTTACACATGAGCGTGCCACTATAAATTCATATTTATGTGAACTATA
The DNA here is from genome assembly GCA_004027205.1 of Ctenodactylus gundi. Taxonomy (NCBI): domain Eukaryota; kingdom Metazoa; phylum Chordata; class Mammalia; order Rodentia; family Ctenodactylidae; genus Ctenodactylus; species Ctenodactylus gundi. The sequence continues at coordinate 9,948 of PVKB01004005.1, forward strand.
ACATCTAAAAATTCTCTGTGCCTTGTGAAGTCAAAATAAGCATTTATAAAATAATATATTTTGATCTTTAATTTATTTGATATGTTTTCACAATGATCAATCCTTGCTTAATCTTCTTTCTTTGCTGTGAATGAGAAGTCTACTTTCTCTCCTTTATGCTACCCTTAAAAATTAGTACAAGCACAATGAAAGCTTACTGGGTCTCTGTTCATTACTGAGGGATTATGGTTAGTCATCCAAACAGCAACGGATGCGGAACAGGTAAAAGGTGCTCTCAGACCTCCTCCCGCTTGTGCAGAACACAGACAGGCTGATGTCTGCCCAGCATCAAGGTGGTGATTCCGTTAGAATTCTTCACAGTTCAGCATTTCATCAAGAGTTATCAACCTGTGACTCCACCTGCCTAACACATCTCGCTCAGCCTTTTCAGAATGTTCCAGAAAATGCCTTCTCCGTGCTCACCAGGAAGTTTGAAGCTCACAAGTAGCATTCTTCTGTTGCTCACTTTCTCCTTCCCTCACTCCCTTCTTGTTAGGGGTTGGATCTGGAGCGACTCCCAAAAGCCTCTTGTGTTTGGATGTGGTGGGACACCTATAAATGCTGTGTACTGTTGGGAAGTGTGCCTGGATGGAAGGGGCAGATGCTCAGGGCTTGACCTGGAGGAGCGTGTGCTGGCTCTCCCCTTCCTCCCGGACTTGGTCTCTGTTCTGCCATTCTGAGGCATTCTGTCTCTGGCTCTCTGGTCCCCTTTCCTCCATTTCCAGTTGGCCACCTGTGAATGATCTGTGGCCTTCTGAAACTGTGAGCTAAGCTAAATCTTTTCTCCCAAAAGTTTGGATGTGGGTATTGAGTCACAGCAATGAAAAACTGACTAAGTTAGAAATTGGTACCAGAGAAGTGGGATTGGTGCTGTGACTTTATTTGAGCACATGGTTTGTAAGACTTTGGATCTGGTTTGTGAGAGGAGTTTGGAAAGGTTTGAGGATGCCAGCTGGAGAAACCTCAAAATTCTCTGAGCAGGCTTGATGGAAATTCTGGTCAGAGCTAATAAGATCAGAATGCTGATAGATATGTGGATTGAAAAGGCCAGGCTCCGGAAGTTCCAATGGGAAGAGGAACTGTATTGGCAAGTAGTCTAAACACCACATGTGCTATATATATTCTTCCAAAAAGTTTAGAGGCATTTTGACCTTATCTAGAGATTTTTGCCTGAAACTGAGATTAAGGGCAGTGGCTGCTTTATCTATTCAAGGGCACCCAATGTTCATACTGTCACTTGGGTACTGTTTGTGGCTTTCAGCCAACCCTATGCCAAAAGGCAGGAAAAACAGGCAGAGAAAAATGCTACTAAAAAGTTTGCAGTCTTGCTAAACTGAAATGGCCTGCAGTGATGAGACAAACGAGCATGGAGAAGTTAAAGTGATTAGCTTGAAAAAGAAGCCAAGTGCTTGTAATCAGGACAAGGGGAACAAGTCTTGTGGGTATTTCAAAAGACAGTAACAACTGCTCCTTACTAATGAAAGGCCTAGAGAAAAAGGACCTGCTCTGAGAGCAGTACCCCAGGGCCTCCTGAAGGGCCAAAGCAAAAAATGTTTGTTGCCTCTACAGCCTTTATCCAAGGAGGCCAGGCTACTGCGCAAGCCAGTGGCAGACCGCGGCATCAGCCGTGCAGTTTTTGGTTTACAGGCTCGCTGAGTACAAGATTTGTAAGTTCATGGAGGTTTGCACTCATGATTCAGAGGAAGGCCCTGGAGGCTAGTCAGTGTGCCCCTGGGAGGGCAGTACATGAAGTCATAAAGGAGAAGCTTAATGTGCAATGGAGTCTCCAAAAATTTGGAGAAGCCAGGAGCATGGACTGTTACCTGAGAGAAGCTATAGGCTGTGGGTGGGGCCAGCCAGAAGGAGAGAAGATGGAGGTTGCAGCCATTTATCCTGGTTGGATACAGCTAGAGGATTTAACCCCTGCCCTGCCAGGCTAAAAGCGTGTTTGGCTCAATTGCCTTCTATTACTCCCTTTTGGAATGAAATATTTACCCTGTGCTATTGTATGTTGGAAATGCTTAACTCTTTGCTTTTCACAAGAGGTTGAAGTTGAGAGTTTGGCTGGAGTCTCAAAGGACAGTTGGGTCTTGGACTTTTTAGCAGTGCTGGAACCGTTAAGACTTTGGCAACTCTTAAAAAGTACTAATACATTTTTATTACCTTGTGCATTTTGCATAAGGAGGTGGACACAAATCTTTTGGGAGCCAGGAGTGGAATGTTATGGTTTGGATCTGGAGTGTCTCCCAAAAGTCTCCTGTGTTCAGATGTGGCGGGATATCTACGAATACTATGGACTGTTGGGTGGTGGGGCCTGAGTAGAAGGGGCAGATGCCTGGGGCTTGACCTGGAGGGGCGTGTGCTGGTTCTACCCTTTCTCCCAAGCTTGAGTTCTGTTCTGCCCTGCTATGAGGAGCTCTCTCTGGCTCTAGCCCCGTTCCACCATTCTTGCAACCCAGCTGTGCGTGGATTACGACCCTTTTAAACTATGAGATAAAGTGAATCTTTCTTCCCTAAAGGTATTGAGACACAGCAACGACAACGACAACGACAATAGCAAAGCCACTGCTGTTGTGATCCGCCGCTTTCGCCCTCTCCTGCAACTGGGGTGCACCAGGCCCACTTACAAGTAAACTGACTTTGATGTTCTGAAGTCACAGCCCTCCTGTACAAGGAGCTCAGGGTTCCAACTCACCAATGCCTTGTTGTGTTTCCTGTAATATATCAAGGACTGGAGAAACTTTTCCTTTCATGAATTTCCTTCTTAAGAATCCCCTTTAGATTCAACTACAGTGGGCTTTCTCTTTCAAGCTCAGACATAAATCTTTATGATCACCTGAAGGACTTGGCAGAGTTCCTGCCACCTCCCCTCTCTTCCTTCCTCCTTCCCCAGGGAGCAGCTCCTTCTTTATAAGCAAAGTGGCACGAGCACAGATACATCTGTAGACTTTCTCCTGTCTCTCCAGAGACACACATGAGCCTGCCACCTTTCACTGAACCCATCCAAGCACATGAGAAAAATGTATGTGTAAATTATGTGAAGGAAAAGGACAGGTGAAGCAGTTTCATGTAATTGTAAGACATTACAAAGACAAAAATATGGATGGCTTGTTTTACTAAGTTTTCTAATTACATTTCCAATAATAAACATAAATTACATTAGTCAAGGGAAAGCTGACAAAAAATAGATGGGAGATAAAATTAGTTGAAGAGATGAATAATCAAACATACTGTACCACCAGTAGGTGCCAAATACAGTTTTATTATTTCTAATCATTGCATAACATGGAAGATAACCAGTTTTATGAATGGAGCAAACTGAGGTCAAACAGAATTCTCTGAGATACAGAAGGGATTTGAACATCTTATTTATTCTCCAACATTATTGTTTTTCCTGGGAATTTCATAAACCTTTTGAAGTTGTGTTCCCACCTCTACTCCAGCTATGTGACACTAAACCAAATGACAATTCTGCCCACCAGACAATCAGACTCCTTTTCTGGGAAAAGTAAATTGATATAAAGGGACACAACTTGTCACTCTCTACTGATCATCATGTGAGTTAGGACATTCTGGAATAAAGGTCCATGGTCCCTGGAAAAATCAGCATTAGAAGAAGATTACTCACCACCTAGAGCCAAAGAAAGAAGACAACGGGGAGACCAACACTGACTTTTTCTGAACTCATTTCTGCCAGGGATGTCTCAGAAATTTTTTCTCTTTTTCCTGGCTAAGTCAAATTGGTTTTCTGGTATTTTCAATGCTTCAAACCAATAGAAATGTATGTATTAAAACAGGTTGAGAGATCAAGGGCTCAGATTTAATTCAAAATCCTCATTCTTTACAACCCTGTGCTACCTCCCATGAAACAGATGAATAAAGAACTTGAGAACAGAGAGACAAGGCTCAGTGTAGTTAAGGTCACAGCACCTCAGGCCAGTACTACTCTTTCAAAACTGCACATTTAGAAATTATTTAGGCCTCTCAAGTTTCATAAACAGTGTCCTCAAAACCGGGCTTCCACCCTGGGATCACATTAGTTCTTAAATTTTCTGTTCCTACAGTCCTCACACTTCATCGGGCTTAGGGCTGTTTTTGGACTGTTGAATAGGGAGCCTGCAGCCTGCTCTGAGCTCAGAAACATATTTTATGATTTCTGCAGCCCTGGAATGCTTCCCTTTGATCTGGCGTAGGTTCCTGCCAGGCCTGAAACATTACGTACACAAGGGGCCTGACTCGGATCTGCTGTCCCACACTCACCCTCCATTCCTTGTTTCCACTGCTCACACCCTGACGCTTCCAGGTCAGATGCCAGCAATTTGATGAGTTTTCCTTGGAAAAATGTGAATGGCGCAACATGTGTGCAAATTGAGCAAATATGGATTCAAATACAAGCTCTTCCGGTAACCAGGTATTTGACCTTGACCAGCCGCTGGATTGCTTTAGATGTCTGTTTTCCTCCATAAGAAAGGATGTAGTTTTCTAAGAAAACATCAGGGATTCCCTGCCTCATCTGCCTGTTTCTGCCTGGAATATATTTTCAACGAATGTTTGTTGAATGAGTGAATGTGTGACACCATCTTGCACAAGAAGGGTGGACAGCTTTGATCATCCCTGTGGACTCACTTCTTGAGTATATTTTTCATGCTATGATCTATACTAGGTGCTTTCTTTATCTTCATATGTGAATCTCCCGTCTTGTATTATGTAGCAACTATAATGATAATAATATTTTACACATTATGGGAAGAAATCAGGGGATCAGGGAGAGACCAGCTACTCTTTTTCATAACACAGAATAATTCAGTTAAATGAGAGAGAGATTTCCATCCTGCACCCTATCACCTGTACCCCATGACCTGCAGCTGACAAGAGGTAGATTGAGCAACCCTGTACAGATACCAACATGACACATCCCTGCTCTGAACCTCTGACCTTTTGTTTCATGGGGTTTACCAAAAGGATTAAATAGAAAATGTTTTATGATATCAACACACTCTTAATCCTCAATTACCAATCCACTGCAGTCATAACTTTACTATGTTTGGATCTCTAGAAAAATAGGAACAAAAATTACACAGAAATTCTTGCAGTTTTAATCTGGAATGTCCTCCAAAAGCTTCAATATTTGAAAGGTGATTCAACAATGTAGGTTAGTCCATTGATCTGTGCAGTTAAGAAGGGTCGTGGCCAAACCAGTGGGTCGCTGGGGATTGACCCAGAAGGGGCAGATCACAGAGACACAACCTGGAAGGGTATATACTCGGTCTGCCCTTCCTCATTCTTTCAGTGTCCCATCCCATCATGCCACGAACAGCGTGTTTCTGGCTAGGCCTTTGCCAAGCCCTTCCACCATTGCTAGCCTGGGATGAATGGACCGAGACTTTCTAAAACTACGAGCTAAAATAAGCCTTTCCTCCTTTAAGTTGTGAGTGTTGAGTATTGTGTCCCATGAGTGCACAAGCAAGGCAGCAACTAAACCGCAATTTAATACAGTTTAAAATTTTCACTTCTCATTGGTTCAAGCATTTTATTTTATCCCTTACAGTTGTGTCTGTTGTAGGCTAAGTGGAGATATATTTAGGAGTTGCTGAATTAATTTTTTACTGTGCAAAACAAGCAACGTTTTGATTGTCAGCATAAAAACTGTAAAGGTGACAGAAGCATCAAATATTTCCGTGATGAGATCTGGAGAGGAGAGCCAGGAATTTACGGAGCCTGCCTTGGGTTAGGATGACCTCCATTGACCTTCCTTCCAGAAACTTGGAACCTCGCAGTTTTCAATCTGGATCGCCTTGTGAGGCCTCCTAGGAATCAGAGCCATCAATTAGGAGTGATCATGCTGTGATTTGTGTTCCTGTTGGTGCAGAATTTTGTCTCCTGAGAAAAGACTTTCTGGCCTTGGCAGAATCCTCAGAATTAGTGGTTCCAACTACAAAATCCACGCTGTAAAAATACAAGAAAACTGACCTCTCGTTTTCTTTGCCTTGTGTTGAAAAGAGATACCTGCATGCAGGTGTGGGAATTCTCTGCAGCTGGGGAGTAAAGGGTGAAATCATTTCAGGAATGGAAATGGTGGGACATGACACTCCGCCCACCACAACACAACAAGTCCGGAATACCATGTTCCCTCCTGAGCACTTTATTGGTTTAGAATTCACATCTTCAGAAGGCTTCATTCTGGAAACAGTCACTGGAATGTTTAGGGAGTCAAAAGCAGGTTATAGGAGAAAGATTAAAAATAGAACCATTATAAGCAAAACAGCCTGGGAGCTTGATGGTGTTTAAAAGCTCTTTAGATCTGTTGAGACAAGCACGATGCTTGTCTGGGGGGTGGGGCGGGGCAGGTTCTGTGCCGACTGAATACATGAAATAGCGGGGGGTGCGGGGCAGATGACTGTACCTCTGGCCAAGCAGAGCGCCCCCTGTCTTGCAATTACCCTGCACAAGTTGAGCTGACCCAAGGAGTCCCATCCACGGAGGTCACAGGTAATGTTGCTGGATCAGGGAAGATCTGGACAGCTCTTGAGGACAGATTCCTCAGCTTCCTCTCCATTTCTTAGCTTCTGGGGGTTTATAAAGCCCACTCATTGCCACCCACCCCCCCACCCAAGCTGTCAAGCTACCCATTTCCAACCTAGGGGTGAAGTTTGCTGTTCAATATGTCAGAGATAAGGTTAGGAGTGTAGCTAAGCAGCTACAGCCCTTGCCTCACATGTGTTAAGGCCCTGGGCTTGATTCCCCAGCATCACATAAACAAAGTGTAGTAGTTCATGCCTATAATCCCAGGACTCAGGAGGCTGAGGCAGCAGGATTGCTGTGAGTTTGAGGCCACCCTGGGCTACAGAGTGAATTTAGGACCAGCCTGAGTTACAGAGCAAGACCCTGTCTCTAAATAAATAAATAAATTCAGAGAGATGTTTGCTGATCTAACTGTACCGACACAGATGTAGACACAAGCATATTATCTAATAGTTAAATGGAAAATTATAGATAGCTAAGGGAAAAATCAAGAGGTTCTGCTTCATGGGTAATGAGTTACTAGTTGAGCATCCAGTCACGGTCCGTGGAACTCATAAGCCTTCTCTTCCAGTGCTTCCGGGTCTCTGGATCTTTCCCTGCACGACGGCTCTGACCATGGCTTTTGGGCCCATGCCCTCTCTGCTGTTGATCACTCAAAGCCTGGCTAGCAAACACCACAAGGCTTTGCTGTCTTTCAAAGGAATTCACTATCCCAGAGAGAACCAGTGAAGATGGGAAGGAGATGGGAGTTAGGGCACTTTTATTTTCTCTTCTTTGGCCAAGCCTCCTGGATGACCACTACCCCAGACAACAGCAATGGCTAGACCCTTCCTTTCTCTTTTCTCTTTGATCTTTCCCTAAGAATTCAAATTTTTTCCTACTTGCCAGGCAAACAACTTTCCCCTTACTAGCTAATGCGCAGTGCGGTAAACACACGGCGGGGAGTCTGGACCTACTTTCTATTTTGTCTATCCAAACACTTAAAGGTAGCATTGGTTTCCAGTAAAGGCAGTTTTCTGCTTCCCAAGAAGTGTCTTGAATAAATGAATTAGCCTTCTACCACATATCTGTGTGTTGGGTAAGCATTGTGTACATGGATGTGTGGGGACGGTTTACTAAGATTCTTAATGAAGTGAGAAACTGTTTGTCAAAGATCAAAAGGGAACTGTATTAACTGAACCTGAACTGACAGCTACTGAGATGCGAGGAGATTTATTTTGTAGGTAAGCAATAATCTCTTAATTTAGTTGTGAATGGTGCATGGGAGAATGGGGCAGGTGGCAGATAAATGAAACGGAAGTAGAATTAAAATGGTCCCAGGACTCCTTCAGATATCCAAAGATCAACATCCTCAGATATCCAAAATCTCTTGTATAAAGTGGTACACTGTTTACATATAATTGATAGTTTCCTGTATACTTGAAATCATCTCTGGATTATTCATAATATCTGATACAATGTAAATGTTATGTAAATAGATGTTAGATTCTATTGCATAAAGAATGACAAGAAAAATATCTGCACATGTTCAGTACAAACACAGTTTTTCAAACATTTTTAATCTAAGGCTGGTTGAGTTACAAGTGATGAACCCATGGGTATAGAATGCTTAGTGCATGTATTTGTTTGTTAAATTAATGTCCATCTTTTCTTTAGAATGTAAGTCACATAAAGTAAGAGATATCACTGTCTGCCCTCTCTCCCTAGAACATGGCATAGTATACCTGAGACAGACACGATACATCTGTAGAATTAAAGAGTGTAGGAAGACACAGGACTATGAAAGTAGTCAACAAACCCAGGAAGAAGAATTGGCTTTAGTGTGCCTGGGCCTGGAAAGGCGGCTGTGTGCAAAATGTACTCAGAAGTATATAGAGATGGCACTACAGAGGTGTGGGGGGTCAAATTTTGATTTGGCCATACAGCCAAGATGAGGGGATAGGAAATTATTCTTGAGGATCTAGGGGGCCAGGAACAGACTCAACTCCCATAGAAAAATCCTGCTAGAAAGTGGAAACAGGGTTTCTACAATATCTCTTGGGAGAAAGAAACCCCATGGATTGGCAAAGAGGTCTCTGAATGCTGGAAACGGGGCCCCTTCTTTTCATTTGAGGAGAATGGAATTTTTACTGAGTATTCCTAGCACTGGCGGCTCATAGTCTTAGCATGCCCACGCTGCCACAAAAATCCCCTAGACTGAGTAATTTATAAGAAATAGACATGAACTTTTCACACTTCTGGAGGACAGGAAGTCTGGGATGAAGGTGCCGTGGACTCTGTGTCCACCGAGGGCATCATCTCTACTCCCAAACTTTTGTTTTCTTGCTGCAACTTGAGGACAGATCCTGCATCTTCACATGAAGAAAGAGATGGAAAAGGGCAAAAGAGCCTTCCTGGTTCCCTCCAATTCTTTTTATAAGGTGCTAATCCCATCCTGAGGGTGGAGTTCTCCTAGCCTAGTCCCCTTCTCAGGGCCACACCTCTTAATACAGCTGCCCTGGGGAAGAAGTTACAACAGCACTCTTGGAGGGGACGCAGACGTTCATTCCCAAGCACCCGTGATGCTGCCTTAGTCATTTGGAAATTAAATATTTTTCAGGGAAATCTGGGACCTATTTCCAAGTTACACCCCACATGTAACTGGAACCAGGATATAGACGTCATGGAGCTCATAAAGACATCACTCAGGATCCATAGTCATCCGGTCTGAAGGGCCAAATCCAGGATAGTGAACTTGGAAAGGGAGAAACGGGGCCCTGAAATAGCCCTCTTCGGCTTTATGTGGTTGCAGACTGCAGGCACACAGGGCAGTGAAGCTTCTGGGGAGATCTGAGCAGGCAGCCTGGCCAGTTCCCCATGCCAGTGTGTGCCTGCCTCAATCCTGCCTCTGGAGCTTCTTTGTTCTGAAGGCTCAGTCTCCTTCACCTCAAGACAGGGCTCTAGGAGTCATGTTGCTACCCCAAGATAAGAACCAGGATTCCCAAGAGAAGTCCCTGCCAGCTGAACCTCTGTCTGGCTCTACCACAGGTCTCCACCCTTCAGAGAGTCCCTCTTAGGCCTGAAACTCACCCTTGACAGCTCCCGTATCTTAAGCTCTCTGCTTCTTACCCCAAGCTCTCATCCACCCGGCCTTAACTCCCAAATGCTGCACTAGCCTGGATGGAGTACTTCTTCAGATGTCTCAGGGAAGCCACGTGGTTTTATGTCCTGCTTCCTCCTCCGTTTCTCTCCTTCTTTAAGTGAGACTCTATTCAAGACGACAGCAGCCTAAGGTCTAGAGCCTGAGGACAGACACTGAAGTTCAAAGCAAATTAATATTAAGGGAGTAATAGGAATAGGGGCAGAAGAGGTAGCGCTGATGCTGATGTCATAACTTCACATCTCTGCATACACAGAGCCACTCCCTCACTGGCCCTGGGAGGCAGTAAAGACAAGTGCCCACATATTACACAAACACAGACTGAGCAATGCAGTCCCTTATCTCTTAGCTCCAAAACAGTAGTTCTTGCTCCCTAAAATGCTAACTTCATAATCCCTGATTCCATTTTGACAGAGTAAAAATCCCCCTTTTCTCCTTTATGCATTTTAGAATAAAACCATAACTTAAAAAACCAAAATCTGCCATTTAGAATCCGTGCTCAATTGACCTCATCAAGCCTGTTTCCAATTTGTAAAATGGGAACGAATACTAGCTACCTTTGTAGGGTTGTGTAGATAAGACAAAATACCCTAGGTTAAAAAGTTCCATGAGTCGTATGCACTAAATGTGGGTGTTTTATATCATTCAGTCAAGGATACCCAAAGCCTCCTTTTTTTCATGACCACATGCCTGGGAGTCCTAAGACAGGAGAAGAGGACAGGGAGGAATGAATTGGGCATCTTGCCATATTTTGCACCATAAAGATTGTCATCTTGTAAGATAGAGCTTGGCCCTGAGCCAATAGACTTTCCTTCCTATGAATCAAGTACCAAAGAGAAAGTGTTTAAAAGAGACACAGCGACATAAAGAATGGAATGAGAGAGACAGATGCAGACAGAACTGAAATTAGCTAAGGATACAACCAGTCTCCAAGGGAAACTATGTAAGGTTGGGGTCATGGAAAGCTAGAATTGTAATAGACTTCAAAGTAAGGGGTTCTAGGCTGTCCATCCAGCCTTCCCAATAGGCTTAGAGGTCACTATGGACATAGGCCTTAAGTGTTATAAATCAAGAGCAGAAGGGGGTTTCATTTTATTAGTGGCCAAACAGGGGCTCAATCTTCACCCATATGTAGGATTTCCACTAAAATCTGGATTGGCTAATATGGTTTTGAGCTTAGATGTAAGTCAGAAATACCTCCCCCAGTTTCCATCTAGTCCCTACACACTGACTCAGGGCAAGAGATGGGGACAGGGGCTACCCAGAGACAGAAAGTGAGGAGAGTGACACAGGGTATTTGTACCCACTGGACCTCTGTGAACATGGCTTCAAGTCAGAACTTTGTCCTACTGGTGTCACTGTGAGTCCCACTATTCCACCTTTCCAATAGACATGTACGTATGGCCCTGAGAGGAGAGTAGGGTGGAAGCATCTTTATAGGACTTTCTTGAGAAAGGAGAACTATCCGCAGAAACATCTACTCCTTTGCTCCAGGTCGAGACAAGCGAATGAAGAAAAACCCTCACCTCCACTCTTCTCTGGAATCACATAGCTGCACCTCTTCCCTGTGTTGGTCAGCTTTACATTGTGCCAAATACCTGACATCCTTGTAAGTGGGAGAGGTATATTTTCTTTCACAGTTTTAGTCTCTGGCCAGCTAGCTCCGAGGCAGAAATATTATCATAGAAAGACATAATTAAGGAAACTACTCAACTCAGGACATCCAGGAAGTAGAGAACAGAAGAAGAGCCCAAGAAGAAGTGGCCAAGGACCAGAGATAGTTCCCAAGCTTACACTCCATGGCCCACTCAGTTGCAACCAGAAGTGGGCTTAATTAATCTCTTTGTAAAAGTGTAACTCAAGCCAATAAAGCTGGCTATCAAAATTAACCATCACACTTTCCATCTGTGTAAATGCGATGGTAATAGTGCCCAGAAAGTGGGAGCATGGGCGGTTTGAGCAGGAATGTCCCTTTGAGCACTCGGATGTCTTTGCTGTTATTGTCACGCCTGTACAGTATGTAAACTTAGAGTACAGATACCCTCGATGTCAGGATCTTCAACATCCCCTTCACCTATGTCAGCTGCCTGACATCTTTGCAACAAATTACTTTCCTGCTTATGTTAATTACATCTGTGTCTTGATTTCAGCAAAAACGAAAATTTGCACTGTGTCCATTGAGCTTATTCTCCAGGTGACTTTGTGTGGATGAGAGCCTTCATTGTCATTTGCCTAGGATTTTTTAACAGTAACGTTTGTCTGCTTTTCCCAAGAATACTGAATTAGTGAGCTTTTTCATGGCTGAGATACATACCTGACCTTCACAACTCAAAGGAGGAGAGATTTATTTTGTTTTATTTTGGTTACTAGTGAGTTCATGGTCAGCTGGCTCCTAGGTGTGAATTGCATGCCAGAAGGAATCTGCTTTTTTTCATGATGGCCTGAAGCATTGAGGAGGGACGGAGAAGCAGATTGGAAGATGTGAAAGCCAAGGGAAGCAGTGGAGATGATGAAGCTCTGACTTTCCAGAACCTTCTCACAAAGCTCATTTCTCGTCCCTGAACTTATGGAATCCAATGTTTTAGATATTTCTGCATATGTTTCAGTCCAGATCTCAATAGCAACAGATAGGGCATGCAGATTACGATTGTTCAAGGAGAGCTTACTTATAAAATGACTATTATCATACTGTAAGCAGAACACAGGGGAACTAACCACTAAAAAGTGTGAAAGAATTCAAGGCCACCGGCAGTAGAGTTTTTGTCATCACTAAGTCCAAGGAAGGAAAATGAATTAGGAATTGAAAGAATGATCCCTGTAGAATTGGCCATTTTGAGAGGACCTGTCTTTCTCTGTCGGCAGTCAAATACAATCCCAGAGAGAAAATAAAGAGAAGTGATTGGTCGTCTTCCAAGATAGAACTTGGCCCTGAACCAATAGACTTTCCTTCCTATGAATCAAGTACCGAAAAGAAAGTGCTTAAGAGAGACACAGAGACAAAAAGAATGGAACGAGGGAGACAGATGCAGGCAGAACAGAAATTAGCTAAGGATGCAACCAGTCTCCAGGGGAAAATACCTGAGGTTGGGGTCAGCGTGCACACCCTGGGCACATACTTCTCCCACCAAACTTCTCATCTGGTCTTCCATTGGCCAACCTCAGCTGGAACCCAAAGGCTATTAGGCTCTTGTGGGTAATCTCTTAGGAGAGAGAAGAGTAGACAGAGTAAACAAGCAGCCACAGGTATCAAGAGATACCCAGCCCAACACCTAAACAAAGAATTCAGGAAACAAGTGTAAGTAGCAGCTGGAGACAAATCAGTATTTTTCAAAGTCAGTAGTATTTTATACACTAACAACAAGTAATCAGAACCAATTTATATATGTATACACACATTTTAAAAATCTAAAACAACATTTCAATGCAAAAAAAAAAAATCTGAAGATGTTCAAGGCCTCTGGGAACAGAACTATAGAACATTACTGAGAAGGCTTAAAGAGGATCCCAAAAAAATGGAGGGACATACATCGTGCTGATGCTTTGCAAAAGTCAATATTTTGGAGATTCAATGCTGTGTCATCTACAATTGATCTATAGATTTGGTGCATTCTGAATCCGAATTCAAAATTCAGGATAATCTAAAGCTGATTCCCAAATTCACACAGAAATATGAAAAAGCCAAAAATAGCAAGACAGTCTTAAATAGGAAGACATAAAGAGTTTACACTCCCCACTATGAGTGTTTCTTATAAAACCATGCTAATTAAGTCAGCCTGGCACTGGTTCAAGGGCTGACAAATTTACCAATGGGCCAGAATACAGTCCAGAAATAGAGGCAGTCAAATGAGGACACTTCACTTATGACAGAGGTGACTCTGCAGATATGTGAATAATGGACAATCTCTTCAGTAAATAGTGCTGCGTCAACCAAAATGCTTGTGGAAAAAAATGAGTTTTGACCCTTGTTTAGTCCCGTACATAAAAAATCAATTCCATGAGGTTTTTAGATCTAAATGGAAGAGCATAAAAAATAAAGCTTCTAATTAACTCAAAATGAATCACAGACCTATATGTAAAATGCAAAAATTATAAAATTTCTACAAAAAGCCAGAGAGAGAATTTACATGACCTTGGGTTTGGTAATGAGTTTCCCTATACAGCACCAAAAACTGTTGTCAAATTTTTAAAAGTTAACTATAATGTGGAAGGAAAATTGAAGTTTAAATTCTCTAAAATGTTTTACTAAGTGAAGGCCACCCTTATGAGAAGAACAGAAGCCATATTGTGGGATAAAATATTGAAAATCGCTTTCCTTGTAGATGAATTATTTGCAAAAGGTGTTACATCTCCACAATAAGGAGGCGCACAAACCAATTAAAGCAGTCAAAAATCTCAACGAAGGCCTCATTAAGGAAGATACACACATAGAGGGCAAGAGAGGAGAAGAAGTCCAAGGTGAATTCTAATGACGAAATCAAAATTAAAGGAAAGAATAATGTCCCTTTGTATCTACTGGGATTACTAAAATGAGAAGAAGAAAATAAGTTCTGGTGAGAGTGTGAAGCGACAGCACATCTCAGCCGTTTCTCTGCACAGTGGGATAGGCACAGTGGAACCCAGTCGGGTAGTTTCTTATAACCTTAGCCACAGTCTTACCACGTGCCCAGGGATTGCTTCTTAAAAATCATATTTACACAAAGAGCTATACAAAATCTTCAAAAATTGACAACAGCCCAGAAATCTTCTAGCAAGTGAATGGATAAGTAAACTCAGGCTCGTTCACAGTGAGAACCACAGCATTCGGAAAGAATGAGCTACCCATCCCCGCCATGACACAGAGGAAACTTAAGTGGATAATTATAGAAATGAAAGGAGACAGCCTGATAAAATTACATACTGTGTGCTTCCGTGGCTGTTCCAAAAAGACAAAACAGGAAAACTGGGAAATAGATTAGTGTTTGCTGTGGATAATGGGATGAAAGAGGGGTGATTACCTGAAGAACAGGGAACATTTTAGATCTATGAAGCTGTTTTGTATGACCACGTAGTGACGGATACATGACATCATACATTTGTCAGCAACCTGTAGAAGTTCCCAACAACAGGAATAAATCTCTTAAGATACGCAAATTTTCAAAAAAAAAAAAAAAAACCTAAGAGGGCAGAAGATTTTAAGATTGAATGCAGACTATGGCAAAAACATCTAAACATATTACAAATGTGTGAAATAACCTTTCTGAAGGATGTGAGGGAAACTAGCTGCTCAAGTAACTCTGGAAAGAAATGGAACTGTGAGACCGAAGACAGAAAGACCCAAGTACAGCAAGGAATTCTGATCTCACTAGGGTTTTGGTTAACAATTCTGAAGCCCTCTGTAAGTGTATCCTGCAAGCACACGCTATTTAAATAGACGGTGGAATGTGGAAATGAGGTCTTTCACTGTTGAACTTGGAAGTTCCAAACCAGCAGGATGGAGAGAATAAATCATGCGGTAGTAGATGAGAGCTGGTGAAATCAGATCAATATGAGCCATTTTTTAAATCTCAGGATAGCTAATGTAAGATCGGCACAAAAGTAGTTATGGGTGTGTACATACACATGACTGTGGTGCATGTATAAGTATGTCATAGCTCTGTCCTTTGAGAAGGGCTAGAAGCATTGACACCCCAGTAACAAGGAGTTCGCCTTAAGTCCCAGACCCGGGGCTCTTAGTCCTATTCTCCAATAAATGGAATTGACACTACTAGGAAAAAAAAAAAAAAAACACATTTCTATTGAAAGAATCTGGGTTATAGAAAATGACTCTTAGTGCCAGAAAGTAAAGGATTTTTTTGTAGAGTTACATCAAAGAGACATGAGTTGATGAAAAATTCAGTAGACATGTTAAAAAAATTAAGAAAAAATATATAAGTAACACAAAATATGAAATAAATATTTACAAATATATACAATATTAATGAATGAACAAATAAAAATGGGAGTGGAGAAGAGGCACATGCCCTTATACAAAAGGAATTTAAAATAATTTCTGTTCCTCCTCCGCCCTCATGGAGGAGGCTGTAATTCCCCACACTGTACAAATGTGGGCTATGGTTAGTAACTTAACTCTGAAAAGTATAGCATGAAATGTGGGAACAGAAGGGAGAAGCCAAGCACCACTGCTCCAGCCAGGAGACCAAAGTTAACATGATCATTCAGTGAGAAGTTACATTGACAACATGTACCCTGGATTTTGTACTGGAGAAAACTCTTTGCTTCTTGTGATCTGCCACCTCAAAACCTGAACCCCTGTTCTAAGCAGAAGAAAAGTGTCAGACAAATCTAAATTGAAAGAAATTCTACAAAACATGTAAGTGAAACTCTTGAAAATTATCAGGAGTCAAAAACAAGGGAAAAGAGGAGATATCAGAGAAGTCGTCACAGCTCTGAGGTATCCAAGGAGACAGGACAACTTAATGCAATGTGGTATCCTGAATGCAACGCCGAAACAAACAAACAAACAAAATGTTAGAAAGAAAAGCTGAAAAAGCTGAGAAAATCCCAAGCCCAAATTCTGGGTTTCAGTTAATCATAAAGCACCAGTCGGTTCTTTAGTTGTGATAAGTGTGCGATCCTAGGGCAAGATGCTCACCATGATAGGGACTGGCTGGGCACATGTAGAAACTCACATCATCATAGCAGCAGTCTGCCAATCTAAGATTATTCTAACATATGAATTTATCTAATAACAAAAATCAGCTTGTAGAAGATCGTGTAAAACATCTGTGGCCTTGAAGTAAAAATGCTTTCTTAGACAAAACATAAAAATGCATCCCCACAAAAGAAAAAATTGGAAGTGGATGAAAACAAGGAAGAAGCTCATCAACTGACACCTTTAAATGAATGAAAAAGGACTCACAAGGGTGGGAAGAAGATGTTTTTAGTAAATGTTTTCTAAAAAGAACTTGTATCCACAGTAATCAGTACACACACACACACACACACACACACACACACACACACATCTATAAATCAATGAATGCCAGGCAATACAATCGGAAAAAAAAAACCAAGAACACCAAATATGCACAATCAGTGAACACGGAGTTTGATATCATTAGTCATGAGGGAAATGCAAATTAAATTCATTGGACAGATGGCTAAAAGTAATGACTGAAAACATCAAGGATGCATACTATTGAAATCCAACATCTACTAGCAAGCATATAAACTATTGTATTACAACCATTTATGGAAAACTCTTAGGCAATATCTACTAGAGCCACACTCAAGCGCACGTACTGCGTGGTTCAGTAATTCCACTACTAAGTCTGTGCTTAGCAGAAGCAAATCTATTTACACACAGAAAGACATAGAAAAGGCACATGGCTGCAAGTTCTGGACCAACCATGGTGAGGCAAGTGAGAACCAGGATGTAAATTTAAGGATGTCTTACTTTCAAGATCATACAAGTGTTGACCTTTACCTCTGTGCAATCCTAAGAGTGAGTGCTTCCTTAAAATATGTGGATTGCTTTTCCCAAAGATGCCTGAGAACAAATCCTACACCCATGGCCTTGGCTGGCCTTGCACTAAAACTAAGAGTTTCAAATCCCCATTCCTTTGTGTCCAGGAAGGACAGATGTTGAGGTGTCATTTTTGCTCCCGAACCAGGAAGAAGCTCATCTTCTCTGAAGCGTCTTTCCCATCCTGCCTCTCTCACCTCCTTATTGCTTTCTCCTAAGATCTTCCTTCGAAGGAGTCATTTGTAGAACAGCTCCTGTCTCAGGCCTTGCTTCTAGGAGACATGACCTGAGACAAGCCCCACCGTGGTTGCCCCTCCAAATGTTTATCACTGGAAATCGATCAGTAAACTCCACGTCTGTAGAACAGGAAGAAAAACACCCATGAGAAGGGGTGAACCGTTCCTGCCCACAACCACGTAATGAAACTCACAGTCATGTCACCTGGGGAGCAGTAAGTGGATGCCACACAGTTACCTAATGTAAAACTCATCTGTAGCATTGGAATAAGAGACTCTGTTCATCCACGCAGAGCAGTGAGATTGCGTCAGGCATGGTCTATGAGGAGCTTACGGGGTTCCAAGAGAAAGCAGGTAGAATTCATGTAGAATTCCAGACCAAGCTCAGTGGAGAGAAAGAAGATTTTTTTTAAAGGCTTTCAGTTCCCAGCATGGTGGCACACATCTGAAATCCCAACCACTCCTGAGGCTGAGTCAGAAGGATCACAAATTCAAAGACAATATGGGTAAATTAGTGAGATTTTTTTCTCAAAACATAACTGTGGCTCAGAGTTACAGGGCTTGTCTAGCACTTGCCCAGCCTCGAGTCCAAGTTCTAATATCAAACTCAAACACACAAAAATCGCTTTATAAACAGATTTGGTGTTTTATAAAATTTGCTAAGTGTCTTATAATGAGCCCCTAATCACTTCACTCCCCTTACCATGACACTCTGCTTACAATGACAGAAGAGGCCCTAACTTTACTTGTTCCCAGGCCTGCTTTTGTCATTTGGTATTCCAAGATTTCCATCAGTAGATGAGTTCAGATTTCCAAATTACCTAACTCAATTTTCAAATTAAATAAATTTTACACACCAGGAGAATTTGTACCACAAAGAATGTTTCTTGAAAAAACAATAATGCTATCAAGAAAATAGTAGGACAGCCAAAAGGACACAGAAAAACATTTTGAGCCACATAGGAGGGAAAAAAAAGTCTCATTATCCAAAGCTATGAAATCTCATTGTACTAGGAAGGGAAAATGGCAGGTGCTTGCTGGAGAATGTGAGCAGAAGAATGTGTGACATTTTTCCATACCTTTAAATTGCTACGGTTCTATTTCAATATTATAATTAATATTAGTTTCCCTGCCCCTGGGCCTGATGTAATATTCCTCAGCTGAAAGAGCATGGCCTTTAGAGTTGACAGAGGGAAGTTACTCCTAAATCCGGTTTTCCTGTTGTGAACTTCTGGACATCCCACTCCACCTCCCTGGCCCTGAATTTCTCTCCTCAGAATGACAAGCACACGTCCAGCACTTCACCTGCACAGCTTGGAAGACAAACGACTTCTTTAGCGGAAGAGCCATGGGCATCTCGGAATTCAGTGAGAGCAGCTGCTACGCGTTGAATATTCCCCAGAAGGCTTGAGTGTTCAGAGGTGAATTCTGAAAGTTGGTTAGATCCTGAAGGTGCTAAGCTCATCAATAACTTAATTCATTGATGAGCTCTTAGTTGGACATGCTGTTAGGAGCTGGACCTCAGGTGGGGAGGCAGATCACGGGAAGCATAACTGCAAGGGCACATCTTGCCCCCACGCCCTCCTCTCTCTCTGTCTCCTGGCTGATATGAGGTCAACAGCTGTGCTCCGCCATGCCCTTCTGCCAGAATGGCTCTGCCGGAGCCAGTCAGCCATGGACTGAGACCTTCGTAACACTGGAACAAAATAACCTTTTCACCTTTAAATTGCGTATCTCGGGGGTTTAGTCATAGCAACAGAGAGCTGACTACAATGGCATTTCCTTCTCACATCTTTCAGGTGGTCATGGTTATCGTCAATAGACTCTAAGCCCACAGTGGAAAGGACTCATTTATTCCACAAATAAACATTGATTTCTTCTGTATGCTAGGGACCTTCCTAGGCTCTTAGTATACTTGAGTGTACACAGAAAAGTCCTGATGCCAGAAAATTTACATTGTCCCAGTATACGAAGACCCAGACGTAAGTGGAAAATATGGCCCATGACGATTAATGCTTGCAGAAGAAAGAAGGCAGGCAAGAGTACAGAGTGGCAGAGGGGCAGGTGAAAAGCTTGAGAGGAGGGTGCTAGCACAGAGCACTGAGTAAGAGTGGGAAGCAGGCATGAGGTGGGAGAGGAAGAAATCAGTCCCACAGAAACCAGAGAATCAGGAGAAGAGCCCGAGTGCTCAGAGAACAGCCTGCGTGTGTGGCTGGTGTGCAGAGGTCAGATGCTAAGGTCAATTTAGGTTCATTGAAATGGATGGAAGGCAGGACACGGAACATGTGTAGGTACTGTTGAACTGAATTGAGCTAAAAGTCATGGAAAGCCATAGGAGGTCCTAACTAGTAGAGTGACATAATTTCATTTTATTTCAAAATCATTCTACTATCTGAGATTATAAGAAAATATAGGAATGGAAACTGTATGCTCTATGAGAATTCCCTTTTAGGCAGGAAGATGATATTGGAGAAAGAGAGGTCAATAGTACATAAACTGAGCCTCAGCTTGGAAGAGAGCCTCACAGACTTGTTGATTGACTGAATTTAGGGTCTGAAAAAAAGTGGGCGCAGAAAGGGTGATGATGCTTATGCTTTTGACTTCTGCAACAGGATATATTGTGTTCTGCGTATCCTGCCTATGGTGCCTAGCGCATTATGAATATTTTGAGGATGAAAACAGAGACCGAAGTCAAGGTGATTTAATCAGAAGAATAGTGTTGCCTCACACAATGGGCATCAGGAGTTGCCTTAGTTACTTTTTCATTGCTGTAGTACTTGATACCTACAACTTAAGGGAAGGTTTCTTTTAACTCACAAGTTCAGGAGGGCTCAGTTCACTCGTGGGTAGCTACTAATGGCAGAAAGTGTCTGTCAGAGAACAGTGGCTCATGGCATCACAAAAGGAAGGAATCAAGGCTTGGGAAGAAGTCGGGTCAAGAGTATGGCCTTCCGGGCCATGCCTTCAGTAATCTGCTACACCCTCAGTAATCTACCCCTGCTGAGCAGAAGGCGAAATCCATAGATACTTCACAACATCCAAATATGTCCAGATACATGAGGCCTTTGGAGGACATTCTGGATTCAGCCCATAACCGAGGTCAGGGTGGTTACTTGCATAAGTGTGTGAAAATCCCTACAAGTGGCGACAGAGCCGTGCTTACCGAGATGCTTTGGCCGATGACCTGGCTCTTCTCGCCTCCACTGAACAACAGTTGTGGGTCACCTGAGCCTAATTCCATATTTTAAACAACTGCAGAGAAGTGAGACCTGCTGCCTGCCAGAGGCCAGATGCTCAGAGTGAACAGAGTTGCTCAGTTCTACGTCCGTGTCGGGTCCACTTTCTGCTACTCAAGTGAAGAAACACGGTGATGAGCTACCTGCCATTGCCGGCGTATTATCTTTTCCCCTCCAGGGACCAAATTCCTGACACAAACGAAAGGAGGAGAGGTCTAATTTGCGCCATGGCTGAGGAGATTCGTGCTTGCTCAAAGGCAGAAGCCGCACGGTAGAAAGGCCTGACAGAGGAGAACTGCTCAAACTAAGGCAGCAGGAAGCAAAGGGCGACAGTGCCTCAGAGAGGGGAACGAGGAGCAAGACACAGGCCCCGTGGCCCCGCACGGACACACGTGGAGTGTGTGCTCCACCAGTCTCTCAGGCAGATCCCAAAGTCCGTCCACCCGATGCTCCACTGTAACTTCCACAGCGGGCTTGCTCCTGTGAAGACAGTGGCCAGCAATACGACCAGCCACACTTTCTCTCTAGCCTGGTTGCACATGCCACTTCTCTCACTGAGAAATGTGGGTTGTTTTCTCTCTATTAAATCTGGGATGCTCCTGAGACTTAGTCTAACCAACAGCAGAATGTAGAGGAAAGGCCTCACTGGCCAGCAGTTTCAGGGCCCTTTCACCTTCTACTGCCATTCCCTTGGGTGCTGCCGCCACATGCAGAAGTGTGGGCTGGACTGTAAATGGCAGACCCGCAGAGGACGCCAGGGAAGGCAGCCATCTCAGCCTCTTTCCCAGTGTCCCCCACAGGGAGGGAGCCCGGGGGGACGTCCTAGCACTAGCCAAGCTCCCAGCTAATTGAAACCACCCGGGATGATTACAGGATTTATGAGGCCCAGTGCAAAATAAAAATATGGGTTTTCTTTTTTAAGAAAGAAAAAATGTGATTATATGTATTAAAATATAAGGTTTGGAATACAAGGCTTGCTCCTTTTGTTGATGGTCTTCCTCTCTCAATTCGTGTCATTTTTAAAACTTGAGATTTAAAGTTGCTCTATGTAAAAAAAAAAAAAAAAAGTACATAAATTGTTGGCCTGAATTTTACCATTCGTGTCTATATTGTGTGACTCCAGTTCTAAATACAAATGTCAGAGCACTTAACTCACACGAGGAAATTACTGAAATTTCACAATTTTGATTTAGTGACTCATACCTAAAAGAATCTCCATGTGACCGAAAGGAACACTGGACGGGAGGAAGCGTGGGTCTTCTCAGGTGCAGAGCAGACAAGGAATGCTCCCTGGGGACACGGATGGGGCAGAGGCAAACTGTCAGAGGCAAATGCCCCTGTCATTTGAGGCTGCTGTCATGGGGCTGAACATGGCAGCTGCTGTGTTCTTCTTTCTATACCTGACTGGAATGATTCTGGGGCTGGCTGGGAGAAGGGAGGTCAAATCAGGCATGTTTCTGTCCCATGGCTTACCATCCTGACCATGGTACGGAGGGCTTCCCTAAGGGACCAGGACACGTGAGCTACCTGAACCAGAGGGGACAATACACTGGCCCTAAAGCTGAATGAGAGATGGCAGCCAACAGCCCAGGAATTCACAGAATCATAAACATTAAATAAATGGCCCTTTATTATTTTAAGCTACTAAATTTAAGGTGCAGATTACATGGGCCTGGCTGAATTCCAGAGCAGCTAGTGAATTTCTGAAGCTTATTGTATTTCACCCTTGACTCTTTCCGAATAGGATGTCAAATGCAGTTATCTGGCCCCTTCTTTTCATGCTGTACCAAGCATGAGTGAAAGGTCATCTGTATTTTCAGTTCTCAGGCCTGTGGATCGATAGGCTCTGCATCTGAGGAATTACAGTCAAGAAACAACACCTCAGAAGCTTCATCTGCACCCAAATTAGAGGAGAGAGTTCAAATTTGGAGCCCTTGCCTCTTGCCAAGGTTGGATGAAACTCTGGGATCATGGGAGGGCCTGAAGGTTTTGTGCACACACAAAGGAGTGGGAACACTTATGGCAAGGGGGTGGTGAAGCATAGTAGATTATCAGCACAGATGCCTACCAATGTTTCTGCTCCCGGTCTACACACACTGCTCCTCCCGTCCAGAGGAGGTGCTCGTGTCCTTTCCCTGTGAGTCTGAGCTGACCCTATGACTCATTTTGACCCACAGAATGCGGTGAAAGTGACACTGTGACTTTTGCGATTGGGTTTTAAGAGACCCGAGGCTTGTGCTCACTCTCTGGCAGCCATTCTGGGCATCCCAAGCCCCGATTAGCTCCAGGAAGAGCACATACACAGCCCCACACAGCAGCAGGAGCTTCAGCAGGAAGTTGAGACATCAGCAGCCTGGAGATGGGTGGCAGAGGCCACGTGAAAAGCAAAGAAGGTTTTTTTCCCCCTTTTTCCTTTGTTTGCTTAATTATTACTTTTATAGGTAAAATTCAAACAAGTTTATGGTTACAAACTGAAGTCCTGGAATATATACCTTCCTCTGAGCATGAATGTAACTCCCTTGTCCAGGGCCTAAACAAAGTCCAGACCAAGGCTAAGGGGCCGGGGAAAATAAACAAACAAATAAATAAAACCAAACTAAAACTTCACATCCCAACTAAACAGAACCATTCCACTCAGGGAGTAAACAGGAAACTTTCTCAGTCTGCAGTTGCTCAGACAGCCCCATACTCGCTGTAAAAGAACAATGGCACTTAAAGAAGAAATTCAAAGATCCACTCAGTCATATAAATATAGCCTGAACCTTACTTCAGTGCTGCTGCTGCCGTGGCCCTCACCCGCCTTCTGATTGAAGGTGTATTCTCTTTCTCTGTCGCTGAACACCTACCACTTAGCAATGATCTCTACCTCTACGCTGTGCTTGTGCCCACATGTGCTGTCTGAAATTGTCTACAGAAGACACAAAGAATTGAGGAGAGTCACCCGCTCCTTGTGGTGTTAGGATCTGGTATCCCAATGGCAAGGAGGCCACACTGCGTCCAGCAGACTCACAAAGACTGTGATGCGATAGATGGTTGCTGTCTTAACCCACTGACAAGCAGCCCCAAAGGAAACAGATGTGTTCGTATCACTACACTCCGACCTTTGGCTCTGCTGTAAATCCTGAACCCTTCTTTCCATAGGATCCAGAAATAATGTCTTTCTTTAAAAAATAAAACAGTCTAATAGATACATGACAATGGGCTCATTCCTTCCCCACAGAGACAACTCAAAAAGTGATGACATTCAGTTCCTTGTCCACATCTCTTGACCAATCGACTCTTAGTTCTCATGAAGTGAATTTTCTATCAACCTGTAGCAGCCATAAGAATTTTAGCTCATCCTGACATACCCAGTATGCTATATAGGGTTAGGGTTAGGGTTAGGGTTAGGGTTAGGGTTAGGGTTAGGGTTATATTGGAGAAAAAGCAGGGAAAGAATGAGGTCAGGGCTGTCTCCTCCTTTCTCTAAAGGGAAAGAGACAGCGGTTTCTACGTCCACAGACTTTGTGGGGGCAGCATGGTCAGGGCTGGTGGTTGTGGTAGCTCAGGAAGTTTCCTGCTTGTTGGCTGAGCTGTTCTCTTTTAGAGTTTCCTTGGGCCTGTTGTTCTATGGGACTGATTTGGGACAGGCACTGGGAGGGACTTCCCCCAGGCTGGTGACTTCTTACAGCAGCCTGCTTGCTGTGATCTCAACAGCCTGGGAAGTTGTGCAACCAGTGACCCTCATCTGTCAGGACTGAGGAAACTTTCCCCACGTGGCAACCGGAAATCCCAGCCATCTTTCACTGAGTTAAACTTCTGGGAATACCACTGGGTGGGAAAAAAAAAAAAAAAAAGGTAAGAGCTTTTCATATCAGAGGCCATCAGTGAATCTGGATACACCCTGGATAATTTGGTTATTTATTAATATGTCTCACAGCCATGCCCAGTCCTGGATTCCTCAGCCCCGCGGGAAGGCTCTTCTAGAAAACTGGCTCAGCAGGGGGTGGGATGAATCCATCCCCTGGGCCTCGTACCCAGCTGTAAGTCACAATGTGGATCTGCCCCCTCAATTTCCCAATTTCCCAACTCCTGGGCTGCGATCTCATTTCTAGTTTCATTCTCTGACAGTTTTACTGGAATGTGGATCGGGGCTTTTGAAAAATTTACAAGTTCATAAATGTGCCTCTCCGTGGTCTGGAACAACTGTTCAGAGGCAGGAAAGATCTGCAAACAAGATGGCCACCATCACTCTCCTCCTTTCAAAAGGGCAGACCTGGGGAGGAGGTTGTCCCTCTGCTACAGTGTTATGGTGAGGGCTATGAGAGGAAGAAAACATGAGGTGTGATTAAAAAGGATGGGAAATATTTAACGAGACACATCACCACTAGTCCCCTCAAAATACTCCTCCGTACTTAGCTCGTGCTGTCCCGTCACTCCCGTCGCTCTCCGAGGCAGCTCTGGAAGTCTCCTCTCCTGAGCGTCTTTCATGGCTGTCTTGATGTCCTGAATCGATTCCAAACATTTATGGCAAATGCTGCCAAATGCAAACATTGCGATGTGTCCTCAACCCACCTTGTCCACCAAATCTGGCACCATTCAACGCCCGGCTCTTCCCCAAAGTCAAAATCACATGAAAGGTCAATACCTCGAATTGGCTTAGCACACCGAGGCCAGGGCACCCATACAATTAAAAGCACTCACAGATGAGGGCTTCAAAAAAGGCTTCAGAAAGCAGCAAGCGATGTGAAATACATATTTTTGAAGCAAGCAGGAACGTTTTAAGAAAGGTTAATGCAATATGTTTTTACTGTAGCTTTTTAAATTTGAATATTCACTGTGTTTTTAGCCACACATTGTATTTCCTAATATCCTGATGGAAGCTTCCACATCCCTTCTTCTAAGATGAGCTCTTGAGTTAGGCCACATATCCTGTAGAACAAGGTCCCGTGAGTCTGCTTTGTTGGACCTGCCTTCTCACCTTGGCCCTGACTCTGCTGTGGGCCTTTCACTCCAAAGGAAACTCTTGCCTGTGGCTCTTTCCTGTTCCAGGGAATTGTTTGGTGGAGACTGTCTTTCTTTTCAAGGCCTACAACATGTTCCAAAGTCAACAACGATGTCAACTCCCTGTGACCAGCCAGGATGAGGTCAGGCCCACCCATCCTCAGAAGCACTTCCAAATTCAAAGGCCCGGAGAGAAGCTGTGGACAGAAATTGCTTCTTACTTATGAATATACTTTTCTAGTTTTATTTTGTAAAAACCACACTCTAATGCTAGAAATGTGGAAAATGCACATCTGTCAAGAAGAAAGTTAGATCCTTCAAGTCTCAGGGTTAAGTGCTCTCAGCACTCCAGTGGGGTTCTGATCTAAGGTTACTTACAAACTAGATAAATTTCTGGACAGAAGGTCAAAAACAAACAGGGTGACAAGGGATGGCCAATATGATCCTGTGCTCTCTCTTTGATGTGTGTTTAGGCTTAAGCCTGCTTCTAAGGGCAGCTGAGGGCACAGGCTTTGTTGTCCATCCCCAGAATCTGAGGAGAACTGTGTCCATCTGTGGTGTCACAGCTTTTTCCTACATCCTGGCCAGACCTATGAGTTCAGGTATGAAAGAGAGAGAGGCCAGGTGGGAGAGTTTGGTGCGCCACACCACCTTCGTAGAAGCTTCCTCAGTTCTGAAAAGGTCAACTACTCTTGATAGTCATGAACTGTTAGGAGATTTATAAACACAGAGTTCTACCAGTGGCAGAGCAGTGAACACACGCATTCCTTGGTTTTATTCCTGGGACGAATATTTTTCTCATTTCAGGGCAAGTATTATACTTGCCGGGTTGGTTATGAAGTGGTCTTAAAGGCCAGTCAGAGGAGCAAAGAAGAAACTCCTGACAGGAGAGATGAAATGACAGAAGAGTTACCTTAACCTGAAGAGCTAAGTTGATTTCATCGGCTTCTTCATTGCTGGAACATAATAATGCAATACCTACAACTTAAAGGAGGAAAGAATTAATTTGGTTCATGGTTCAAGGGACCAGTCCATGGTGAGCTGGTTCCAAAGTAGAAACAGCGTGGTAGAAGGGCTGCTCACCTGAGGAAGCCAGAAAGTACAGAGTGAAATAAGGAGCTGGGAGGGAAATATATCCTCCAGAGACACACCCCAGCGAGCCACCTCTTCCAACCAGGCTGCACCTCCTAGGAGCACATTTATCTGTGAACTCATTGAATGAAACCACTGATGAGTATAACACCCTGTAGTGTAACCACCTTCCAAAAGCCCCAACTCTGAACACATGAGATTTGAGGGGAGCACTCTAGATCTAAGCCTTATTAACAGTAAATAGTCTAAGGAATGAGGAGAGAAAGAAAGGGGATGTTATATGGCCTAAAGCTCATGGGAGAGCCTGGAGAGAGCAGCGTGAGAGTGGTGTGAAGCAGATGCCATCTGCCTGAAGTGCAGGGTGACGGTGACAGGCTGGTGCACTTGATAAATTGGTTCCCTCTGTCATAAACCCTCAAAGGACAAGAGAGAAGTATGGAATACTTCTGGAAAATAACACCTGGTGGCTGGACTGGACTTCTTAACAGGTATAATGCAGGCCTTGGACCACATGTGGACACAAATCGTGTTAGGGGTAAAGTGTGATTTATATAACCTCTCTTCCATTAGAAAGTAAGACGCTTGACAGAAAAATAAGATGCCTTGTTAGTAAAGCTCTAGAGATGTCTGTCACAGGCAGACCCTCTCGGTCGCTGAATTTGAGTGGGGATGAAGGGCAGAGATGGTGACTGCTGTTGTTCAAGACCCCAGACAAACCTCACTCTGCACAGACAGTTGGCCAAGGGAGGGTTCAGAAGCATCCAGAGCCTGGTCCGTGGGAGCCAGGATTTGACTGCAGACCCGCGTGCCTGAGGCTGATGCTTCCAAACTTAGCCCACAGGGTATGAAGGAAGCAGGTGGTCCACACTGGAGGAGGAGCAGAGGATGCTGATAAGAGATCAGGAAGTACTTTTCCTACTACATACAAAATCCAACTACATCCCCATGGAACGGAGGAGTGAGTGATCTGGAGTAGATTCAAAGGAACATCAAGCTCCGTGGTACAGGGTGTGACCCCAGCACTCTGGGGTCTGAGGTGGGAGCATCATGAGACTGGCCTGGGAAACTCAGCGACTTAATGAGGCCCTGCCTGAAAAGCAAAAACAAAAAATGGGCTTGGACATAGCTCAGTAAAAAGGATGGGGCTGTATCACCAGTAGTGGAAAAGAAAAAGAAAAATGAAGGTGAGAAAGAGAGAAACAGAAAGTTTCTAGAACAGAAAGTTTCAGAAAACATGAATGAATAAATAAGTAATACAATGAATCCAAAGACCAAAGAGAGAAGCAAAGAAGGGAAAGTGGAGGAGAGACAGAAGCTAGGAACGAGGACCAGAGTGCCGACGGCTGGGGAAGAGAGATGTGCAGGGAAGAATTAAGGGTCCAGCGTGCTGGCAGGGCGGGTGGGAGGGGACAGAGGGCACCGAGAGGTTCAGAGACAGTGGGAAATGCCAAGGGAGGAGGATAAGGAGAAGGCCTGGGCACCAGGGAGCAAGTAGGAAAGACGAAGTTGTCTGGACAATCAAGCCCAGCTCCCTGTGCCGGGGACACCACGGGCAGTGGACTCACATCTCACAGTCCATGTTTCTGACACCAAGGAGATGCTGCCCAAAGATGTGGGGGAAGACGTACACACGAGGTCCAGAAATACAGTCCTCTTGGTGGGTACTGCTCTTCCAGCACATTCTTCTGGAATAATGAACACCGCAACATCTCTGTGCCCCGGTGGCCTCCCTCAGCACATCCGCCTCGGCCCTCACACAATTGGGCCTTCTGCTCCATTTCCAGGGGGTTCCACCTGCTAGGGTTCTCTGCCCCTCCCGCCCTTTCCCTGTCATCCAGGGTAACTCGATTTTGTTTCAGCTACAGAGCAGAGCCTCTGGTGAATGCAAGCAGAAGAGGTTATGTCTGCAGTGAAGACGGCAGCTGTGCTAGGCCCTGGACAGACCTGCGCAGTGTGGTCAGAAAGGGCACCATGGAAGGAAGCCGGGACACGGTCAGGGAGTCTGAGCTCCTACAGCACAAAGTGGCGGGAGCAGCTGAGGATGCGGAGGATCCGCCACAGCAGGGTTAAACGTGTGGCCCGTGCTGTGGGGAGCTCCGCTGGTGGATGAGGGGAGGATGGCATGCCCTCTGCGGCGTCTCAGGCTGAGAAGTCTCCTCACGTAGGGCAATCGCCAGGGTTCCTCTGGCCAACGCTTGCAGTGAACTATGCCCTTCCCTTTCTGCTAGTGGGATCCTCCACGTGCAGGATCACCATTCGTTCGTTCATCACGAGTTGTGTCAGGATGTCGGTGTCCCAGGCCCATGGAAGAGGACGTTATCATGGGGAACAGGGACTGCATGAGGAGACGTACCATCCACCGTATGCCATGGCATCGGATTAGACCATCACGACCATCACGTCGTATGATGTGGCACTGGCCGTGCCGCCCTGCGTTGCCATGTGCTCTCCTCTACTGCATTCTTGTCCTTCTCCATCCGACCTTGACAAGTGGGCGGTCCTTTTGAGCACTGGGGATCAGCAGCGGGCACAACGTGGTCCTCAATGCCTGCATCTTCCAGTTTAGTATGAAAAAATGATAAAGCATTATATATTGTGCATTATTATATTAAATGTGCCTTGTATATATTAAACCACTTAATTATCCAAACCTCCTGTGCAGTGAGTTTCAATTCCTTCCATTTTATATGTGAGATAACAAAGGGACAGAGAGGCCGGGTAACTTACGTAAGGCTACCCAGCAAATAAGGTGCAGTGCCAGGAATATTTTCAGGGACCTGTGAGAGAGCTGTGGGGGTTCCTCAGAGAGGCAGGAACTTTAAGCTTGAAAAACAAATGCTACGACTGCAAGAAGACCATAGCAAGCGCTTGTGAGAATCCGGGCAACTCTTGGATCCCCTATTTATGGAGTAAAACCTGCTTTTTATGCTTGGCATGAGAATTCCTCGCAGTCTTGCTCCTCACTCACTGTTAAATATCCCCCCCCCCCAAACACACACACTCAGACACAGGTGCACACGAGCATACATGCACACAGGCTCTAGCTAGCCAATGCTCCTCCTGGGCTCAGCAGTTCTCCCTTCACACCGCTTCCACTGGCCAGGCCCTTACCTACCTTTACCAGGCAAAAGCTATCTCAATGTCTCCAACTCAGCTGGGCAGCATCCCCTCGAGGAAGCCTTCCTGGCCGTCCCCACACACCTAGACCCCAGACTGGATAAGGAGTGACTCTGTGAACCCCCTCAGGACAAGCAGGCCTCCCTTTTGGCTCCTGAGGGAGTGATGGACTAGAAAATCTGGTACTTGGTGCTTGTAGGCTGAAATACAATCGCTCCCATCACAGCAGGAGAAGAGGTCGAGGACATAACTTGGACAGTGGCAAGCAGACACAGATGGGCCAGGTGATGCCAGGAACGGGCACATTGTCCTGTGACGGGCCATGGTCTGTGAGCAGGAAGTGTCAGCATCCAGACACAAGGACCAAAGGAGTGCTGGAAAGACCAGATGGGCCTCAGGATGGTGGACAGAGGTGGCAAGCCTAGGGCACTCCACCCGAGGAGAGACCAGACCACAGGACTGGTGTAAAAGCAGCACTCCATTTGTTTCACATGGGCGTCTGTAACAAAGAGTGAAGACAAGGGCAGTGAGTTTTATATGGTGAATGAAGGATCCTGACATTAGGTTTGCGAGTGCTGAGTCAAACGCTCTCCATTGCAGGACTCCTGCAGAGCAAGGGCCGACACATGGTGCCAGAGATGTGCTGGGCTTGCGGGGCCCGATGGCACAGTCCTGTAATCCTGTGCTCTGGACACATGGCCCTCCTTGTGCCCTTGAGGCACAAGGACTACAAGTTCAAGTCCAGCTTGGGCAACTGGGTGACAGAGTGAGAGACTCTGTCTCAAGATCAAAAATAAAAAATAGGTTGGGAATGTAGCTCAATGCAAAAGCCCTGAGCCATCCACTCTGACTCCAAATACTGCAGAAAGACAGTGAGATCTAAGTTAAAGTCCAGCTTTACTGTTTCTCTCCCCCATAGCAAGGTCGGAACTTCACTCACACCTCTCTAAAGGGGGAGGATTGCTGAGCTGGGAGAACCAAAGAATAGAACTTAGGCGAAAGTCTCAGCCTTCATAGCTCCCATTGCGACGGGATGCAGTAGGGTGCAGTGTTTGGGGGGAGATGCTAAAGATGACAGTGTGGTGGCGATGGCAGATGCTACCTAGCACACCTTACCTTTTCCCACAGAAGGACTTTGTTGTGGGAGTAAGCTACACAGTACCTTAGGGTGGAGACTGGGAGCAGGGGCGCAGGGAACTGTGTGATACAGGTGATGCAACGGGAAGGCCTGCTAAGGCTACCCCTATGTGATCTGCACCTTTCTCTTCTGGGTCCTGACATGCCCTCCCTCCATCACCTTCCTGGGTGGCCACCCTGAAGGACTTGGGAGCAGAGATTTCTTGCCAAACAGCCATCAGATCACCTGCCTTGCTGTCAGGGGCCCAAAACTAGGTTTGCATCTGTTCAGTGACTCGGGAGTCAAGAGTTTGAAAACATGAAGAAAGTGTGTCATTGCAGCCTGGTAACTCCTTCATTCAGAAGCTTCTGGATTACGGGACCTCTGAGGGTCCAGCCCTGGCACAGCCTCGGCCCTGTCTTCATCTGTCCAAAAATTGTTGTGCCTCTAGCCCTATGGGGCATGCAAGTTCTCACCCAGAGCAGGTTCTGAGGAGGACTCTCTCCCAAACATACTGGTAGCATTCCACACACATGGCCCCTTCCACTGCGGCTGAGAGAAGGTCACTCATTTCACAGATCAGGAAGCTGAGGATGACAAAAACAAGACTGTGAAGCTTTAGGCCTAAGACTCAGCCCAGGACACCAACTTCCTTCTAAATCCTATGGTGTTTTGAGAATCAAACTTTTGCTTTTATTTTTTAGATAACTTATAGGCACATATACAAAAAACGGTTCAGTCTCATTGTCCTGGTCCCATATGCCTCCCTAAATGTGTGTGGAACGAGAACGATGGACATCCATGTGTGCCTGAAAGTACTTCTGAGCCAAGGACCATGCCTTATTTAACTTTATACTCCAGTGTCTTGCATGATTTCTAAGCAAATATTAGTCGAAAAAAATGAGGTAACTAATCAGACACAAAGGCTAGTTTTGGCATTTCCAACAAGCAGTGCTGAAAGTCTAAAATCTAAGCTGTAGCTGCACGATACAAGAGCAGAGTGACCCTAGGTTTAAATCAGCAGTCCTCAGCCTTTTTAGTACCAGGGACTAGTTTTGTGAAAGACAATTTTTGCCCAAAAATAAGTGGGGAACTAGTACTAGCACCGCAGCCTCAGTTCTACTTTAGATCATCTGGCATCAGAGTCTCATAAGGAGCATGCAAACCTAGATATTATGCACAGCTCACAGTAGGGTTCATACTACCATGAGAGTCTAATGCCCGCACTGATCTGACAGGTAGCTGAGCTGAGATGTAAGCAACAGGGATTGGCCACAAAAAAACACCTGAAGCTTTTCAGGCTGTCCAGCCACTCACAGCAATCGAGTTCCTAAAAGGCCCCAGACCAGCATTGATTCATGGTCAAAAATGGCGAGCCCCTGCCCTAAAGGATTAATAACTCTCTAGTCTTTTGTAATTTTCACGGTGTGAATTTTCATATTGACGAATTACAAATTTAAAAATAGGAATCTTTCTTTGTCATATGCTTCGTATCCATTACACATGTCACACTTGTCTTTTATCTCTAGAATCCATTTCAGGGATTCTGGATGTGGTCACCTCCAGAAGCGTCATGCTGCCCAAGGGCTGAGGCTGTCGGGTCTAAACCACTCTTCTCCTTTGTGAGAAGTGCGCTCGTAGAAAGCAATAATGATTACATTCTGAAGCAGGTGGGGACTGCATATCTTATTAATAGCTGAGATAAATTGTGTACAACCTCACAGCTCGGTCGATAACGATTTGACAAACTTTGTTACCAACGTCTTCAAAAGCTGATGTGAGTCACGGGGAGCTATTTTGCACAAGATTTGTCACCTTGATCTGAACGAGAAATGAATTGCTAAATATAAAATGCCATTTTGCTATGATTCATAGCTCTTTCAAGCTGACAGACGTCGTAAAGGGATACAATCTTTTCTCTCTACAAAAAGCAAGGACTCTGCTTCTCAGTTTCTCACGGACCCCGGGGGGTGGGAAAGGAGGCCCGTGAGCCAACCACTAGGAGTAGCTTGATTGTTCCTACTTTTCAATGGTGTTCACGTTGGGAAAAGAGGCCATCAGCCTTTGCAGTTTCCAGGAAAACGTCTGCTCCAAAATATAATTATCCTCACCTTAGGATGCTGTAAGGGGGCTGTTACCTTTCTCTGATGCGTACAAACAATTACGATGGTAAAATCAGAGCACACTGCAATCCTTCTCCGTCCACAACTGTGTCTCATACATAATTGTGGCACATACAGGTCACCCTCTATTTACCTAAGCAGCTCGACGGAGACTATGCAAATTTTCAGGCAATCCCTGAGGAATCTCAGGGTGAGAGATGTACAATCGCAAATATAAAGCTCAAAAGTTGCTGAACAATTACTCAGAGAACCGGCAAGCTGAAGATTTGCTCTTGGGATGCGTGTGTGTGTGCGTGTTCTCTGCAGAAGTGCGCAGAATGCAGCATCTTCCTGAGACAGGGAGTGACATCCTGGAGAAGTGCCAGTGACAAGAAACTTGGATCTAGGCATTTGTGGCTCAGTAGGTATGAGGGATGGCATGGTACAGGAGTAAATGATCCCAGCCCGTAGAGAATTCTGGCTAACAGTCTGTGGGCATGGCACTATTCCAACGCTCTTAAGTGTGTATGCATGCACATGAGTGTGCACGTGTGTGTGTGTGTGTGTGTGTGTGTGTGTGTGTGTGTGTGTTCCATTTAGAAAATGATATTTGCCCTATTGAATTTTTTGGCTCTGTAGGATTATTGAGTATCATTTATGGAATACAGAAAGCATTCCACAGGTCTTAGTTGACATTACTGTTCCGAATAAAATAGGGAAATTATTTTACATAATGCTGCTGCTGTTAGAAAAAGTAAAATCTCTAAGTGAGGTCGAAACTGCGATCATGCTCTTGCCTCTCCAACCCAGTTCTTCCTCTCAGGGTGCAAATTTGCCACTGCGAGCACCTCAGGAACCCAGTCCATACGGCGTGGAGAGTGAGGTGGACCCCCAGCAGGCTCACTGTGCCAGCTTCTGTTCTTAATCTCTATTTGTTTGACTTTTGTGTCTGTCCTAGTTAGATGATCCCTTCTAGCATCTTTTCTCCTCCGCTCTTCGCACCCTGCTTTCTCTACTTGCCCATTAAATATTGCTGGTTCCCAGGACCCTCTCTTTGGGCCTTGTTTTCTTTTATCTCTCTGTAGACGATAGGACCTCTTTTGTGACTTTGTCTACAGACCGATGAGCTCCAAGTCGACATCGCTGGCATGACCTTCAATGGAGCTTCAGCCCTGACACCGTCACCTCCTCACTGAACAGCACTAACGGAATATTCCACTTGCATCTTACACCCTGACACCTCTCCCACGACCACCCAACTCAGGGAGGAGCCATGTAGATCATCCCCAGACACTCCTCTCCCTCGCCTACCATATCCAATCATTCAGGAAGGCCTGGAAATCTCAGCCCCTAAGCATTTATTTCTTTCGCACATCCCATGATTCCTATAATACACGACACTGATATGTTTGCCTCATACTGAGTATCAGTCTCACTGCACCCAGTGTTCATCCCCATCCTTTTCCTTTCCACCCTGAAGCCAGAGTCACATTTCTGAAATAAAACCTGAGCATGTTACCGTCCCTACTTTCAACCTCATGGCAGGCAACTTTCTGTTGCTCACAGCAATATCGCCACTCATTTTGCTACCAAACATATATGATACCAAACTACCCTGACTTTGTGAGACCAGTGGGGGACTGCTACAGGCTGTACCCACCTTCACCCAACCCCCAAGGACTCGCTTAAGTTTTTAAGCTTATTTGTGGGTGGTGTTGGGGATTAAGCCTTAATCTCCACCACAAGGCTACATCCCCAAGTCCAGCTATGAGGTCGCTCCTCTGTCCTTCCAGACTGTCTCCCCGAGTCCATGCTTCAATACTATAAAGTATATTGGTGGCTGTTAAGGTCAACTTGTTGGATACCTTCTAGATTTAAATAACAAAACAGTGTAGAATGGAATGAGGAGGAAAAGAGAAGAGCACCAAAGAAAGAGAAACAGGTAGGAGAGGAAGGTGGGGAAAGGTCAAGGAGGGAAGAAGGGGAGTGGAAGTAGGGAACGAAAATTAATGGAAGGGATGAGTAGGGGAGGGAGGAAGCAAAGGGACAGGAGGGGAGAGGCGAGATCACACACAGT
This sequence comes from Ctenodactylus gundi, assembly GCA_004027205.1. Taxonomy (NCBI): domain Eukaryota; kingdom Metazoa; phylum Chordata; class Mammalia; order Rodentia; family Ctenodactylidae; genus Ctenodactylus; species Ctenodactylus gundi. The sequence continues at coordinate 45,112 of PVKB01004005.1, forward strand.
ACAAGTGAATGCGATGTACTTTGCTGTGTTTTGTACATCTGGGTGTGTGACTGTGGGGTTGTAAACTGAGGCACAACGTAAATTGTATGTTTTTACTGTAAATCATAGGACGAGTTAACGTAGAAAGCTTTATCTTGAGCTTTTCTTACAAAAAATGTTGGAGCTCTTTTGGCTAGAATTATCCATACCTCTCTCTTCTCTAAAATATGAAATTTTTAACAAAGTATGTAATAAAGTGAAAGGATTCCTTCATGTGGTTCTTCGTAAGAACAATTAGAGGCATGATCCTTCAGAATGTAGAAACTAACCCACGTCCACAGCCACTACCCAGGCATTGGATCCCTCTGTTCTCACAGAATAGAGTAATGTGTATTCTAGGGATAACCTGGCCACGAGTCTCTGACGCCAGAGAGAGTTTTAATAATGGAGAGTAATAGAAGGCTTCCTGGTGGCTTTGGGGGCTAACCAGGAAGGCCTCTTCCTTTGGGTGACACATTTACACATTGGATTCTTAGAAAACATTAGATAAGCAAATTTACCTTCTGCAGTCCCATCCCAGCACCCCTACACACACACGCACAGAAACACAAGCACGCACAGCACACACACTCACACACACACTCATACACACACAAGTTTGTTCTTATCCTCCCCTCAGCATTTTACTTTTTTCTTGGCCTTTTTTTGGTGGTAGTGGTACCCGCTGTTCCAAAGGACTCCTTCAATACAGACCCCAGTGTAGAAAACAGATAAGAAGCAAAGAATAGATTTGCAGAGTATTTAAATCTTCACTTTGGGATAGAAAAAAATAATTATAATAATTTTTTTAAGAATTCTTGCAGCCTGCAATCATAGAAGAGTATGGAAACTGAAGACTCAAGGAGCTACGCTGTACCATGTAACGCCCATCGGAGAGGCGTGAGCCCCAGGGAGGACGGAGGACTGTGAGCCCCAGGGAGGACAGAGGACTGTGAGCCTCAGGGAGGACAGAGGACTGCATTTCCCTACGGGCCATCCAGTGCCTGCTGATGTTACTGGTTGCTCTCCTGCTTTCTGTGGCTACCCTCTGCTTTTTCCGCTAAGCATACTCAAGATAGGACTGGAGAATCGAGGATATGCTACCATGCCCTAGGTGCGTAGGACCTAGACACCAGAGTGCTGATGTTTCTCATAAATCCACAGATCCCAGAGGAGGACTCAGGTGGTGCTGTGGGTCTGTACCAGTTATTTCATTATGCAATGCATCCCAAGAAGTTGTCTGTGCCTCTCAAGTAATTTTTACAATGTTTTACAATGTTTAACTGTTGTAACCACTTATAAAATCCATTTAACACACTACTAGTGTGTCATTACGAGTTCTGATAGTAATGACAATTACCACTGCAGACTTCTTAAGGCTTGACAATCTACAAAAGCTTGTATCTGTTCTCTCATTTGATCTCTTACTGTCGTTGCATGTGTCCATTTTATGAATAAAAGGGTAGATGACTTATAAAAATCGCTCCACAAGAAGATGGCTGGGGCTAGGATGGAGTGTGAACAGAGGTCAGTTTGGAAGTCTTAATATCAATCCAAAGAGCCCCATTTTATTGCACCAGCGGTCCAGAAACATGAGACAGACAAGTTGCATGCACGCATACATGATTCCCCAAGTTGGATGTAATTATTGTGCATCATGTATGTATTTGAATAAAAATAACTGTAGAAGGAAAATAGAGAAGCTATGTGGCTGAAGTGAAGACAGACTCAAATCAGGCAGGCCAGGTGAGAGGCCCTGCAGGTCCACAGAGAGAGGGAATAGCTCCTTCCCCAAGGCAGAAGAAGGAACCACAAGAGCCCCTCGCTCTTATCTTTTGGGGGATCCTGAACCTGCAACCCAAGCCTTGTTCCTTGGAGAATTGCAGATGAGCTCAGACTACAGCCAGTCTAATGTCCCTTGCACATTAGGCCCCAAGGGCAGAAGGACGTCCCACCTTGTCACCTCCTTCTTCAGGGAGCCCTTCTCTCTTTGAATTGCCTTCCAGCCTTCTGGGGTGTCTCAGAAGTATCACATACATTGGCAAGTCACCCCTCCCTGCCTTGGGTTAGAAACTGGAATCCAAGGATCATGAGAAGGGTCAGGTCAGTTCTGAAAAGTTGCCAAATCTGATGGGATGAATGTTCATTCTACTTACCTTATGAATTTCGAAGGATCATATTCATTTAGCTGTGGAAACTGAACTATTCCCAAGTTCTCTGAAAGCACAAAAGTTGCATTGTGAGCAGTAGAATTTGCTTTAAACCTGAAAAACAGTTAACGAGTAAATTGATCTGGAAGTTCTTAGGATCCTACAGTAATGAGGCAGTGGCTGGGAGTGGGGACCTGACCGCAGGGAAGAGAGTGAGATTTGGGGATGCCTGGAATACATTCAAATCTGGCCCACAGGTCTCACGCAGCTCCTGCCATTCACAGCCATTCTCCTCTACTGCTGCCATAGGGGACACACCAGTGGCTTGTCATCCACGGGCATCTGCATCTGTGTTGTGTGTCATAGATGTTTATTCTGCAAGGGATTCGGAGACCAGTAGACACACCAGGAGACACTGGCATCTGGGCAGGGGAGGGACATGCAGGATCAAGAGAAGAATGGAGGAGCATTGCGGTTACCCCGTGGTACACTTAGGATAGCGGCAGACCAGAAGATATCAAACTTATTGAAGAAAGGATTTTGCCCGGTGGCCATATCAGAAAGCACATTCCAAGCAGCTGAAAGATGGGCAGAAACTCAACAAGTCCAGCATGTTTAATAAACCTAAATGGCTTGACAATGCTGAGTCCTTTGCTACACGGGGTTGGAGGAGAGGGTGTGATGAGATATCTAAGCAGAGGAGGGTACAGAGAGTGTTCACGGTGAACGTGAGCTCGCATGGTAGGTTATCAGAGCCAGAACAGAAGGGGGAGAGCACAGAAGACGCAGTCGTGACAGTAGGGGGCCTGTGTATGATTGAGAAATAGAAGGATGGTTGACCAGATAAGGTAATGAGGACCGGTTTTCTCACTGTCAGAAAAGGGAGAACAAATCCTACAGTGCTGCACTGATATTGGAAATCTTACTCTAAGTACCAAAGTAAAGAGAGAGGGAAGGTGGCAGGAAGAGGAAGCAGAGGAGATGAGGAAGCAGGGCAGAGACAGCAGGGAGAGGGAGAGAGGAGAAAGAGAGAAAAGAGCAAGAGAGAGAGAGAGAGAGAGAGAGAGAGAGAGAGAGAGGTTGAAGATGGCAGAACCAGTATTAAAATAAGAATACCTAAAATTATTTCAGGCAGCTGTTTGCAAATACAAAATTTCTGTTGATTTCCAGTTTATTAGCCCTCACTTCTGCTGTCTGTCTGCAATATGCTGTTATCCTTGTCAATTTATTATTTTACATCAGATATTGCACGTCTCAGTTTGAGAATTTTTATTTGGTTCTTTTTTACAAGATATACTTCTCAGCTGAGATGCTACACTTGTTAATTTTCTGTTGTTACATTTTCCTTTAAGTACTTGCACATATTTATAACAGCTGATTTTAAATCCTTTTGTGCTAATTCCGACACCTGCGTCATCTCCGGATTGTTTCCCATCGACTGTTTTATGGGTAGATTATGTTTTCCTGTGTTCGTGTTTGTCTATTCATTTTCATCGTGTTCTGGGCATTGTTTTAGCGATGCCGTTGGGAGTCTAGATGTTGCGGCTATTGTTGTGGTTTTACTTTTTTTTTCAAATAATGCTGTTTTACTCTGGCAGGTAGTTGACTTACTAGTGAGTGGGAGTGACGCTTCCAAGGCCGGTTTCACACTTCGCTGGGAGAAGCAGCACTGCCCCGTGGATGCGGCTGGAGGTGGCTTCAGCTGAAGCCTCCTGTCTCTACAGCTAATGGTCAGAACTCTTGTTTCTCCCAGCGCTATGAGATGTCCACTTGCCTCCCAGATGTTTTTGCCAAGTCTTTGGTAGTTCTTCCCACATGCACTGTGATTCCGCCCAGTGGCTCCGAGGGATGGACACAGAAACGTCTAGAGCCCTTTTTGCTACTTGGCTCTCTTCTTTGGTCATCTTGCCTCTTCGTAAACTTCAGGCTCCAAACTCAGCCTTCTGAAAGCCTGCCAGGTCCACTTGCTGGGGTCATGGTTCAGCCACAGAGAGAAAGCCAGAACGATCATACTTCTCCCATTTCCTAGGAGTCACCTGTAACCCACAGTTCTGTGCTGAGATCTTCTAAGTACAGAAGGGGAAATAAAGGGAGAGAGAGAGAGGAAGGGAAGGCAGAGGAAATGAGAAGGCAGGGACAGAGAGCAGGGAGAGGGAGAAAAATGGGTCAAAAGAAAAAAGTGTGTTCCAAGCACTGTGCTAGCTGCAGGAGGCACGGAGACAGGTGAGATGTGACGAGACCCCTGAGGAGATCGTAACAGAGGAGACGCTACAGAGCACCTGTGACGGTGTGTTGTCGTTCTGGACCTAAAACTTCCCCCAAAAGTCTCATGTATTTGGATGTGGTGGAATACCTATGGGTTCCATGCGCTGTTACGAGGTGGAGCCTGGCTGGAAGATTACTGGGGCTTGGGCAGTAGAGGCAGATCTCTGGGACGTGACTTGGATACATGCTAGCTCCGCCCTTTCTTGTTCTCTCAGTTTCCTGTTGTGACGACATGAGCAGCAAAGTGCCCCATGCCTGTCCCCTCTGTCCCTCTAGCCAGGCCTCTTCTAGGCCCTTCGAATAACTATAAGCTTCTCATGAGTAGACTAAGACCTTTGAAACTATGAGCTAAAATAAATCCTTCCTCCCTTAAGCTGTGGCTGTCAGGTACTGTGTCCCAACAATGAAAAAGTAACAAGACATGGGGCACAGAGCAGGAGTGGCCTTCTTGCCCAGTGAATTCAGTGTGGTTGCCAAGATTCTACAGACAACAAGGAGGTGACTGTGTGTATTGATAACGGCGTTAGATGCAATAAAGATTGTACTGGGAGATAAATCCAGAGAAACAAGGGTAAGCCTGGTTATTGTAAGACACTAGGACCAAGAATATAGATTTGTTTTGTGTCTACCCATGGCTATATGAGAGCAATTAGTGACTTTGATGCTTATAATTACACCCTAGTCACTTTTTTTGTTGCTGAGACATAATACTCAACAACAATAACTTAAGGGAGAGAAGGATTATTTTTAGTTCATACTTTCAGGAGGTCTCAGCCCATTCATGGGTAGTCAGCATGGTAAGAGGGTCTTGCAGAGGCCAAATCAGAGAAAAGCTGTTTGTGGCATCACAACTAGAAGCAGAATAGATAAAGGGCAGAGCTAGTGAGGGAGTCACCACTTCCAGGTCAGGAGTCAGTGATCTGTCCCTTCCAGGTCAGGCTCCACCAACCTGCCTCTTCCAACCAGGCCCCATCTCTTAACAAGAAATTGATGAATTGGCTCCTGTGATTGAATCACCGTTCAAACAGGAAGCTTTGGGGAAATTTCAGATCCAAATAATAACGAGCTCGTCTGCACAGATCCCGCCATAATGTACAGACCTTGAAACAAACAAGCAAACAAAAAGAATGAAAAGTAGTTAAGACATTTTATGCCGGTCAAGGCTAACAAGACAGAACTCCCCATCCCTGGAAGAAAACGCACTGAACCTATGCTGTGCATTTCCACAGAAAACCATGGCCAACCTGGCCACTTGACTGTTGGCTTCAAGGATAGTGAATTTCAGGTCCTGTTTTGCACGTATGAGCGGGGAGATTTAGGCTAGGTATCTGGTAAACAGACTCTGGAGAGGATATTTCTGTGCAGAAAGTATACTGTGGTGAGCTGTCAGCAATAATGTCAGTAAAGAATGAGGCAAACCAAGCTGTGCAAATGGCAAGGTTATCTGGCAACACAGCTCACATGGTAGTCTCAGATGCTTCCCTGTTGTGCTGTGACCTTGGCAGGACTCTCCAAAGGCTTCATGTGCTAGGTGACAGGGCCAGTTCTTTGTTCTCCTACCTCTGCCAGTTATTTAGCGTATTTTTCCCCCAGGGCTAAGAATTCCCCCAGTGCTGTTCAGGTGTTAGCTGTAAGTTGATAACATTCCCCCAGTGCACATGACCTGCTTTTGAATGTTCTGTTCATGAGAAAGAAAATAAATAAGCCAGAACCTGCAGATTATAGAAATGAGCCAGAAAGTAGGATCATTCTCAGGCTGGTAGTGTAAATAACTTGTTTGATAAGAAGAAGAGGAAGAAGAAGAAAAGACAAGAAACACACAGAGTGTCCCATGTTTGCCCCTTGTGGAATGGTAGAAGGGCCTAAAAATGTGTGCTTGGAGTTGGGAAAAAGTTAAGCAGGGATATGAGGACCCCTTTTAAGTAAGTGAAAGTCTGGCACGTGGAAGAAGTTTCTAGGATGTTGTGGCACCTCTGAGGCATTCACTTGGTTGAAAAGCTTTCCCATCGCTGGGGGTTCCTAAAGGGGCTGCTGACACAGGGTAGCCATTGAGGGAAGATGGAGCTGGAGGATGTGTGAGACCTGAGCAACTAACGGCTTCCGGAGGCCAGCCTGGCCCCACTCAAGGACAGTGAACATGATATGGTGGAGGCAGCTGTTCTTCAACAGGACTCCATGGTTAAAGCACTAGAGCTTTAAAAAATTCTGCTCACCCCAAGCAAACTAAATCATAATCTCTTAAAGTAGGGATAGGCATGTTTATTCCTGAAGGATGCTCCAGATAAACTTAATATGTAAACAAGACTGAAAACCCACTTGGTGGTTAAGATACCGTCTCCCGCACCGGAGTGTCACTGGAGAATGAGGAAATGAGATGGGTCACTCGAAGGGTAAACGGAGACGTTTCCTGGTGCATAACAAGATCAATAAGAAATAATTAATCCCACGGGAGCCAGCCACAAGTAAATTGCAAGTAAGTTGATCGATACCTGCAGGATCCGTGACACTAATGTTGACTGCCTCGCATCAGAGGACTCGAAGCTGCGCTTCAGCCCTGTGACCTTCTGCTGTTTTAATGAAACACGTGGCAGAGGTCCATGGAATCAGCATTTTTTAAACAGTTCCTCACATGACAGGGACTGTCCTCATAGATAGCCCTCTACTCTTCCAGGGGACTAAGATACTATCGGTCTTTTTAGTAGCAAAAGACACGTTTTTAAGACAAGCGAAGAAAATAAAGAAAAAGTGCAAATACAGAACAATATGAACAATTAACATAATTCCCAAAAAGAAGACACAAAGTTTCTTCTAATATCATCATAAATTAGCATTTTGCCACAATATGCAGGTAACGGAGGCACTGATTTTAGTGTCTAGGTGTGTGCAGTTATGCATGTGTGTGTGGGTGGGTGGGCGTGACTACAGTCCTCCCTTCATAGCCACAGGTTCTGCCTTAGAAGATTCATTCAATCAAGAACGGATTTTTTTTCAAAAGTTGCATCTGCAATGAACACATACAACTATTTTTCTCATCATTATTCCCTTACAATAGCATGGTGATAATTTACATATGATAGTTATTACAGAACTTACATTGTTTAGGTATAATAGTGAATCTAGTGTTTAGCATGTGGGAAGATGGCATATGTCATATGCCAGTATACATCATTGTGTAGAGCACAACATTCTGGAGATTCTGGTTTTGCCGGGGGATCCTAGAACAAATTCCCAACAGAGAACGATGGACAGACGGTTGCATATAACACACATATGCATATTCATACATGTACTTGCCACCTATATATCAATAGTCTATCTATCTGTATATGTCAGTCACTTTCTCGTCACTGACACACAATACCTGGCAGTTCTCTAGATCATTAGGCATTAAGTTAAACATAAGTGTCCATTATAAACAGAGTGTCCAGAGACTTCATCGCAAAGGGACAAACATTGGACTCGGTACTTGCTGGGCACAGAGAACATGCTTCCCACTGAGTTAACTGAGATGATTTTCACAGGGCCTCTCTGAAACGGGACCGTCATTAAAAGCTTTCCCAGGGTTTCACCACCTGTAAGGAAAGGAGTAGAGAGTTAACTCCTCTGGAGATCTGGAAACATATTACTGTAACTTGTATGCTATCTACTTTTTGGCTAGAGATTTAAGAAAAGTCTTCTAGTGGAAAAGAAAATATATCTGGAGAGGAAAAAAATAGAGGCATGTCTCCCAGACAGAGGAGTTTGTGAGCTACAGCAGAAAACGTGTGTATACCAAGAAAGCTAAAGGGAACCGGTGAATATCTTTGAGTAAGAGAAGCACATTATCAAAATTGAGCTTGAAGAATATGAATCTGGAGACACCCAGCAGGGACTACTAACAGAAGGCAGGTACTGGGAGGAAGAAACAGTAACGGCCCAGGCTAAGCTGATGGTCATCGAGGCTGGTGGCAGTGCTGTGACGACACGACAGCGGTCCTAAAAGCAATAGCCAACCTCTCCTGAGCCTAGCACTGTGTTTTGATGCTCACCCTACCCTAGAAAGGAACCTATTGATGTCCCAAGTTAGCAGAGGGAAAACCAAGGCAGAGAGGATTAAAAAACATTGCTGAGGAGTCAGAACTTTTCGGAGACTGAACTGGAATCAAGGACCTCGTCATTTGAAATCTTAAGTCCTTACTCTTTATAACATGCCTGTGTAAAAATTATCACCAGATCTCACTGGGATTGGGCTGGGCCATGCTTTTCATTTCCAATTTTCCTTCGGAGCACGGGCAAGGGTGACCAGGAGGAAGGCGCTGCATGACCCTGCACTTTTTTTTTGTTTGTTTGTTGTTCTCTACAATTTGACTTCCACTTCTGCATTGCGAAAGTCCCATGGGACAGTTGCTGAAGCCATTTCTGTTCTCCTGGTGCCAGGATGGGGCTTTATGGGAGGAGCATCTCCTAAGGTGATTTATTCGGGGTCCAGTATGTAGTACTTGAGAACAGGCTCCAGCTGGGCAGGAGTTGTGAGAAAGCAGAAGCTCCCCCCACCCTCAAACCTCAGTCTTGTTCGTTGAGGATCCTGGAACCTGTCAGTCAGCGGCCCTACGAAGGGGGATCATGACTTTAGTATGGGATGGGATGGAGCCAGATGCAGTAACTCTTCCAATCATGAAGGATCCAGGACAGATTGGTTTGTACTACTTAAACTACACTCTGGAAAGAGTCTCTATCAGAAGGAAATATCAGTAGAAAAAACACAAATGCTTCTCAGTGCCATCTTACCTGAAGGCACAGCCTTCAATTAAGCCTGGATTTAGATTCAGCCTCTCCCTCTCTTTCTCTCTCTCGTTATTTGTCTTGAATTAGGATCTAAATTTGATGCTTGGTAACAGTATCACCTTCGCATTGTATGCTACAACATATTTGCTGTGCGGGAGTTAAGCACCAAGTGCCACATACCCGGGTGCTCCCTGCTCCTCTCCTGCCCCCACACCTTATTCCACCAATGCTAAGGGACAGAATCGATGTCGAAGACTTAGTGTCAGCTACAGTCCAGCGCATTTGACTCTCCTCAGTATACTCTCAATGGTCTCTTCTGTTCTGGGACCCCCTGGGAGCTGGACTTCTGATGTAAATGCCACTTGGCTGTCCCTCAGACTTACCTCGGTTTTTCTGGCTGTAACAGTTTGGAGGATACTTTTGTAGGATGTCCCACCACAAGTTCTTGTCTGTGGTCATCCTTGTGATTAGACTTTTCTCGTGATTATATTTTTCTGGAGGAGGCATTAAGTGTTAGATAAGGATAAGTGCGACTGATCTGCCATGTGAGTATTGAGACTCAGGCTTGTCCTCTTGTAGAGGTAATGACTGTCAGGTGTCTCCCTTGGAAAGTTGCTCTTTTTCTAACCCTGTCAGTTAACACCTGCAGAGTAGAGAGACAGGCTTCCTGTCTGCTGTCATTGAGCTTTAAATGTCCACTAAAGGCTATGTATTGAGAGCTTGATCCCCAGCCATGGAGCCACGGGAGGGCGGAGGACCCTTTAGGAGTGAGGTCACTGGGGATGCGACCTTAAAGCTGACTGTGAGACAGACCCTTGTCTTCCTGTCTCTCTTTCACGTGTTCCTGCCACAATGTACCACTAGAGGCTCAAAGCAAAGAGTTAATCAGTCACAGATGGAGAGCTTCAAATCCGTCGGTCAAAATAAACTTTTCTTTATAAGATTTGATCTCAGATGTTTATTATGGTAATAAAAACAGCTAACACATCTTGTTTGGGTATAGAATATGTGTGTATATAACATGAGAGATTGTTGTCTGTATTCGATTAGCTATTTTGGTGTGGGCTCGTGGGTGTTTGTTTTGTATTTCGGCTTTAAAGCCACATTGTCTCCTTTGTCCTCCAGCTTCTTCCAGTGTGGCACCAGCCCCTCTGGGCTGGCTTCTGTGCTCCTGGCCTCTGCTTTGTGTTGCTCATCTACGTCCCTGGCTTTTCATCTTTGTCTTCTCCTCCCTTCTCTTTCTTCCCCGCTTCTTCTTTCTTCTTTTCCTTTTGTTTGAATACAGATCGACCTTGTGCTTGGAAATTTAAGATGAATAGGAGTCTCCGCCCTCGGGGAGCTGCCAGAGGGGACAGACAACAGGTGCACAATTCAGTACAGAGCGAGGAAGTATGCGGAAAGGAAACACAGGGAGCCGAGGGGGACAGAGTTTGGGGGAGGGGCTAGAAGAAGAGGCGCTTTCTACTTGTTGCCACATCGAGACCTTGACAAAGTCATTTCATCTTCTTGGGCCAGTACTGCGGGATCCTGCGAAGCTGGAGAGGGAGAAATCCTGGTGAGGAGAGCTACCTGTTCATTTATAAGGGAGGACTATGTGCAGTGCACAATGTTAGAGAACTTTCATTCTTTCATTCGTTCACTTACTAAAATGATAAATGAGAGACCAGTCACTGGGAAAGATGAGTGAACATTCAGTGAATTTCACGTTAATCCCATAGATTATATATGGAGCCCCAGCGTTGTGTGGACCTACACAAAAGCAGTGTGTCATAATGGCCACTTGTGCCCATCTTACAGATAAAGAAGCTAGGTCTCAGAGACCATGAACAGCTCACGAATGAATGTTCAATTGGTGAATGGGGTGATCAGGTCTGAGCCCAGCATGGCCCGGTCGTGAGGTATGTCCTTGCTGGAACTGACATTCCCTCCCCTTGCCTTCTGATTTTCTGTGACTGCAGACCCCTCTCCTGCAGAGGCTGGGCTGGCTTCCTGGGCATGCTCAGTAGAGATCCAGCACCTCACAGAAACTCTTCCTGAGTCTCAGCGATGTTAGATTTTGGTGGTCAGGTTCGGCACAGACTCCAGGTCCACTATCAACGACCTTCCACTTTGGGACGCTTCCCAGTCAACCTGCTGATGCACTTCTGGGGCAGGCCACACAGGGGTCGGTAAGGTCAGGATGAGTCATAGGCTGCCATGACTCCTCTGACAGCAGGCAGGAGCTGAGCCCCCCTGCCGCGAAGCCTTGGGAGGCCACACGCCACCCTTGGACACAGTAGATGCGCGATCCACACACAGGAAGCCAGCGTGGTGAACGGGGAAGCTCGGGAGGAAGCTCAAAGAGCCTGCGCCTCTCACCTTAGTCACTTTTTCATTGCTGGGATGTAATACCCGACCCCGACGACTTGAGGAAGGACAATTTTATTTTAGCTCACAGTTTCAGGAGGTTTCAGTCCATTCATGAGTGGCTGACCAAAAGTCTGGGGGAAACAGCTGCTCATTACCTCACAAAAGGAAGGAGCCAGAGCCTCAGTAAGAAGCTGGGACCAGAGGACAGCCTTGGTGACATGCCCAGTAACGCACCACAGGCCCAGCACCTTGCCCTTCCTGCCCAGGCCCCGTCTCCTAATGCTGTGTGAAACCCACAGAAAATCCACAACATCCAAATGCGTGAGCCTCTTTGGGGACATTTCAGATCCAGGCCATAATAGTTCTGTCAGGGTCAAAGGAGAACGCTGCAGCCCCAATCCCAGCAGGAAACGGAAATGGAGTGAGTTACTGAGCCTCAACTGTAGCCAAGGCACATCCCAGAGCTCCAGTTAAGAGCCATCCAGCCCTCGGGAGCCCCTGTGACTCACAGCGCCGGCAGAGCCACCGGCAGCAGCACCCACTTGGGTTCATGAGGTCGGCCCTTTGGACAGCCAGGGCCATTTTACAAGGGGCTCCCAGCCCTGCTCTGAACCCGCATCCTCACGTGGGCTTGAGCAGCCACTCCTCTGGCTGTTGACTGACGGTAACAGATTTGACAAAACGTACCTGCTACACCATTCAATGCCCAAATCAAGCGGTAAGATTGCCTGTTCATATGTATTTTTATGTCTCCCTATGTGATAGAAGGAGTTACGTTCTCTAAGAAAAGTGTCTTCAGTCTCTTGTCCTTCCGCCTCTCTGGACTTGACTGGTGCAGGGATCGCTGGCCAGTGTCCTGAAGCCTTCCTGGAGTCTGTCCCCTGAGGGCAGCCAGCGAGATCTGTGGGTCAGGCAAATCCGATAGTGCCTGTGCTGAGCAGAACACCGCGTTCCTTCCTTTCCTCCTGAACCAGCCACACATCCTCTCTGACACCCTCCCTCGGGCCTCTCTCCCTTTAACCCTGCTGCACACACCCAGCCTCTCCTGTGGCGAGCTCTGTGCCCATCTCTGTGGTCACCTCGACTGTCTCCCCTGGTGCCCACAGGTTGCTCCCTGCCCACCTCAGGCTGAGATGGCATTGGCCTCTGGAAAGGCAAAAGTAGCACTGAAATGCACTCAGGATATGTGAGCTTTTGGGAAGGGCCAAGGATTTTACTCCAAGACGTTAGAAGGCCAGAGGGATCCTGGGCAGAGAACGTGTTGGAGCAAGCCAGTTTTGCAAGGGAAAAAAAGAAAAACTAGGACACCGTCAAAATCATAAAGTATTTATTGCTACAGTGGAAATGTTTAAATGTATTCATTCTCTGAATTGGATAAGATGTTCCCTCATCAAAATAATGTTTAAAATATCAAACTTTCACTCAGGTTCCCTTTCCCTTCTCTCACACTAACTCACTTCTTCGTTTGCTGCCTCTTCATTTCCCTGTGGAATATACGCTTCGCCAGGACAGGATTTTTCCATTTATTTACAGCGATAGGTACAAAGCCTAGAAAAGTGCTCAGCACATAGTAGGTAGGGCCTCCGCCCACATAGTAGATCCTCAGCCCATAGAACCACTCAGGTTCCGTGAGTGAGTGGTGGATGAAAGGAATGCGCGTGTTAGTGAGCTAGAAGGAAGGTGAGAAGGGAGCGGGGAAGCTGGGAAACCCCCCCACGCGAGGCGGGCAGAGAGGACAGGAGTAGTGGGGCGACGGGGTGAGGGGTGGGGACGCGCCGCGCTTCCTTCCACGCGGGCCGTCTGTAAGCCTCAACACACGCCGGTGCCGGGAGCTGTGCGCAGGACGCTGCTGGGGTCCGGCTGAGGCAGGGTGCGAGATCGGAGGCCAGCAGCGCTCCATTCGGAAGGGTGATGCCGAGAGTGCTGGGGCCAGGTCCGTGCTGGCAGGCTTCCGGTCACAGGAGGAGCACGTCCAGGTGGGAGGCCGAGCTGCTGTGTAGCTGGCGATTATAGCTGGATCTCTCACCCACCTTGTTGGCTACTAAGCTGTGGGCCATGCCCCAGCCACTCCTGAGGCATCCTGGGCTTGCTATCCCTCCCCCTTACCCCTACCCAGGCTGGCACCCAGTGTGGGCTCAGCGGTGGCCCAGTGGCTACATCAGACCTGCTGCATTGTCCTTAGCTCACCTTCCCTGGGCCCCGTGCAGAGCTCTCTCCCGTTGTTTTCTGTTCCTGAGCTCCCTTGCCTGGGGGCACAGAATGCAGCCTCCCTCTGCAGAATGCCTCCCGGCTGCTGGGCTCGGAGGTGACAGCCATCAGCCTCTCTGGAGCCAGAGGGAGCTGGCATCAGCTTCCTCTTTTTCCCTCATTCCCAGCTGCTTGAGCCTGGGGTTCTGCTAAGGAGGAACGGATCCCGCGTCCTCGCCACCCCCACACTGTGGGAGTAAAGAAGCCCAGGAGAGGGCTGGGCTGGCAGCTCCGCTCCCCGCTGCACAGGGAGCCCTGGGGTCAGAAATTCACTGGCACAACCTCAGGGCCCGGTGAGTGACGGCTTGGCCTTGCCCAGCTCACTACCTCCCCGTTACTGCCCGTCCCCTTCTTAGAGAAACGGGGCCTGAGTCCTCCCTGCCAACCCATGGCTTTCTGGCAGCGGCGCTCCTTCCACTCGCTTGCTTCTGTGACTCACGTTTCCCTCTTATGAGTTTGATTATAATACACAGGAATCGCATTTATCTCTTTTCTTCTGTTCCCTCCAGATCTCCAAAAGTCTTTCTTGTTATTTCCTGTCATATTTCCTTTATTTTACTCTTTAATTATTTAGATCATGGGTTTCTCATTGTCTTAATTACGTATTCATTGCAGGGACAAAATGCCTGACCTTCACAATTTAAGGGAGGAAAGAGTGATTTTAGCTCACAGTTTCAGAAGGTCTCACCCAGCCTATTCCTGGGCGGCCAGCAGCAGTGGGAACCCATGGTGACGGCAGAGAAGAGCTCTTCCTAGCATGACAGGTAGAAACCCAAGCCAAGTAGGAGCAACTGATGTCTAGAGACTAAGGCGAAGGCCAGAGATTTCCCAGGAAGACCTCATGACCTCATGACGTTATTTTTTTTTCCTTTACTAGTCCAAGCTGCGGGTTGGCCCCCACACCAGCAGGGGGTGCCCTCCCTCACTTCCTGGCCCACAGGTCCCCCAATGGTAACAAGCTGACAAAATCCCTCCAGGTCAAACCCCAAGCATCTGCCCCTGCTAGCCAGGCCCCTCCTCCCAACAACACATGGTTCCATAGGTATCTCACCACATCCAAACACAGGGGGCTTTTGGGGAACATTCAGATCCAAACCATAGCACTCATGTAAGGGAAGCTGGATGACAGTCAACCATCCGTGTCTGATTTAATTCACTTTACATTATTGCTGCCTAATACTCCATAGTGTGTATAATATACTTCCTTTCCTTTTTCAATCCATCTGCTGTGTGAGGATTTGGGGTTTTTCTGTAGTTTAGGTATTGTGAATTAAACAGCTATAAACATGGGTGTGCATATATCACTACAGTATAATGGCTCTTATATTTTCAAGGACCTTTCGCCATCTGGGGTCTTTACTTTTACTGGCTCCTTCCTGCTCTGCCTGGATGTCCAAACTAATCTCAGAATTCACCAGGATGACCAAAGGAAGACAGAGACAAACGTGTCCTTTACAGCCCCATGTAGATCTTCTGCCTCTGTTGCTGGGTAAACCTGTTATAGGGGACGCGATTTGATTTTTTAGGTCTACTGTAAAGGAATAATATGGAAAATCATGTATAGTTGTTACTTCCCCAGATCCTCCCAGTTTACTCTTCCATCACTGTAGCAACGTGCATCCTCTGGAAAAAAAAGAAAGAAAAGAACGAGCCTCATAGAGCTGGACTGAGCAGCCCACCCCAGAGTCACTTGAGAAATATGAGCCCCTCGTGAACATTTTTGGCTCTTATGGGCATTTGATCCCCTGAGCAACATCCCTACCTTTCTATTAGCTTTAGATGTTCTTGAACCCTGGGTACCAAGGACTTCAGAAAGATTCATAAACAACCTTCTCAAAACTGTGCACCTATCGGTAAGTCAGATATCAAATTCAGGTGACACCAATAGGCTAACACATTATTCAGGACTAAACACTGCTAAGACTAAATACCGACAATCACACCTTAAAGGAGAAAGGCTCATTTTGGCTCACAGTTTTAGTGAATTCAGTTCATGGTCGACTGACTCCAAGGCAGAATGAGTATGGTGGAAGGGCAAGGCAACCTTTGGTAACCTCAGAGTGGTCGGAAACAGAAAGAGAAGGGAGGAGCCAGGGGCAAGAATACATCTTTCCAGACCTCATCCCCACTGACCCACCTCCAACTAGTCCCTATCTTACAAGAATACATTAGATACTGAACTAATCAATGGATGGATCTGCCAATTAGCATGGCGTCCTCACGAACCAATCACCTTCTCAACACGCAAGACTTTGGAGAAGCATTTTCTATCTGAACCGTAAGAATCACATGCAGGAAGGCTTGGAGTGCACGGTCTAATGGACTTGTAAGTACAGAGTTGGTATCTCAAGTTCCATATTGGGCCCTTATGGAACTATTTCAACAAAGGAGAAAAAATAAAAGATTCTAAAATTTTTCTCCTCTGTCTGTGAAAAAAACAATCAACAGAATGAAAGACAGAAGGTACAGAATGAGAAAAAATTTGCCAGCTACTCCTCCGAGAAATATTATCTAGGATGCACAGAGAATTGAAAAATAGACCCCCTCAGAATAAAATGAAGGTCAACTACAATGAATGGAGAGCTTTCAGAAGAATTCTGAATTGTCCCTAACTGTATAAACGTGTTCAGCACCTTAAATTGCTAGAAAAATGCAAATAAAAATAAGACTGAGGTTCCACTTAACTCCAGTAAGAATAGCTAATATCAGGAACCCAAAACCAGCAAATGCTGAAGAAGTTGAGCCGGGGGGTGGGGGGGGGGGGGGGGGGGGGGGGGGGGGGGGGGGGGGGGGGGGGGGGGGGGGGGGGTTGGGGGGGTGCTTCTACTTGCTGGTGGGACTGTAAACTGGTACAACCATTATGGGAAATTGTGTGGCAATTCCTTAAAAAATTGAAAAGAGATAACCCATTTGATCCAATTGGGCCTGTTGTGGGAATCTTCTCAAAAGGTTTAAAGCCACCATACAAGGATAATACAGATGCATCTATCCCTATAGCAGTGCAACTTGTAATAGCTAAATCTTGGAAGCAGCCTACATGTCCCTCAACAGATAAATGGATATATTTACACAATGGAGTACTACTCTGTCATGAAGAGAGATAAATTTGAATCACTTGATGGAAAACGGATTCATCTTGAGACTACCATGCTTAGCAAAATGAATCAGACACAGAAAGGTAAACACGACATGGTTTCTCTAATATGAGAAAACGGAAGTATAAAAAATGAAAAGAGGTAGAAGAAAACAAGAAGGCAGACATTGTGGAGAGAGAAGGGATGTCGGGGGGGGGCGTTGGCATGACGGAAGGGACGTAAGAGTGACCAAGATGCAATGCATAAATGCACCAATTTCTCAAGCTGATTGTTATTATTGTGTATCACAAATACATGCTAATAAAAGACTGAAAATAAAATAAAACAAAATTGTGTTCCTCCTACTCCGAGCCAAGATGCTCAATAACATACAAGAGCAGCCATCCCTGAATGAGAAACAAAGGATGAAAAATAGATTCCATAACAGTCTACGTGCTGGCGTAGGGTGGACAGATACTGTCTGTTTCACCCTGTCATTGCTAGACACAACATCCAACACACACACACAACAGAAAGGAAGAAAGGTTTGTTTCAGCTCACCGTTCAGAGGTCTCAGTCTTTGCAAGATCAGCTGGCAACAGTGAAGGGCACCGCAGGAAAGTTTCGGATTGGTCTTGCATGTGACAGCTGTGCAGAGCATCGCAACTAAAAAGCAGAGATTAAGACTAAACTGGGGCAGGAACGCACACCCTTCCACATGCCAGCCTCAGTGTTCTATTCCTCCAGTATAGACTCACCTTATCAGCACCGAAAAATCTGCAGATTAACCCACTCGATCCAGTTGACCCCCAAATCCAGTCATCTTCCAAATACGTGATGCTTTGGATCTCTCATGACAGAGACCCATCACATTTCCATTCCATTCTCAGTGTGGTCCTGCAGAAATTGCCTGGACCATACAGGAGGGAGCACCCTGGACTACTGTACCCTCACTCACAAGCTGAGCATACTGGTGGCCCACGGATCAGCTGTGGTGTCGTTACCAGTGAAGATTAAAACCTCTGGAGGCAGAGGGCACAGCCGCTGACTTGTTATATGTGCCTCATTGTTATTCAGTAGGAAAGAGGATCCCAGAAAGTTTCAGTCATGTGGAAGTGACAACAATAGACACGCGGAGCCCAGGATCATCTGGGAATTCCTGCTCTCTTTAATATTTTCAAAGAGATTGAGCCCACTGGACAGACCACTGAGCTTCCCTTTGATGTGCCTTGATGATGCTGTCTTGATAAGACCAGGTCAGCAAAGGATCTTACCACATGAGAAGATATTGGTCCAGATCAAGCCGGAAGCTGAATGACCGCAGGGGACCAAAAAAGGGGGAGGATAGTCTCCATCAGAGATGCAAGTCTGACCACAATGTTGTGATCCCATGGCCAAAGGCCTACCTGACATCACCTACAAAGTCAAGGATGTATTGCTTCACCTTGTACCTCCCTCCACATGTAAGGAAGCACAGCATTTGGTATGTGGTTGGAGTTCTGACTAAAGCACGTGCTATACATGCCATACTGCTTTGACTCGTAGATGGTGTGACATGACAGGCTCCCAGCTTCGATGGGAGACAGAGCACTAGGGATTCTGAGCAAATCTAGGTTGTGACTACGTAGCTCAGTAGAGCCCCAGTGGTATCAATGGTGGGAAGGGCCCTTATGAAAATGGCTCTCTTACAGAGAGAAAGGATGACTCTTACCCAGCCAGTCCTACTCACAGTGCCTTGGAATGACAATGGAGCAACTGGCAAAAATCACTTGGGATCAAGGCCATCTATTTTAATAGGAGAAAAGGCAGGGGACTTTTAATGTTTTAAAGTAATGCAAGGGCAATGGTAAAAAAGACGTTGAGGGAGGATGAAGGGGAGGAAGAAAGAGAAACTCTTAGTTCATCTTTGCCCCTAAATCTACTTCCCATCCTTTTAACCAAGCATACTTTGCAAACAGAAATCAGAAAGCACAACCTGAGCTTAACTGGAAAGATCCAGCCAGTACTCATCCTTTCTGGAGGCAAGAGCTAGCTGAGATTTGCCATATCCCTCAAGGCCAAGAAGCCACCTCTGAGCTGATCTCAGCTGGCCCATCTGCACTCTGCACCTTTTAGTGACAGACAGGCCAGGCACACCCAGATGGACTCAGCTGGGCCCCACTTGCCTGGTGTTAATGCCCCTTGTGCTACTCATTTTCCACTTACTGTAACAATTGCTTGACGTAGTCCACTTAGGTTAACTCTAGCTCACAGTTTCAGAAGGTCTGGTCCATGATCAGCTGGCCCTACTGCTTTTAGACTTATAGTGAAAAATATATCACAGTGAGAGAAGGGAGAGTGCAGTGGGGCAAAATATTTTACCCTGTGAACAGGAGGAAAAAGAGAGAAAGAGGAAAATGCTAGGGTCCCACTGTTTCCTTTGAGAACATCTCTCACAGCTACTAGACAACAGCTCTTAAAATTTTTTAAACTTTCTGACAGTGCCATTTTGGGGAACAAGCTTTTGACATACAGCCCTTTGTGTAACTCATCTCTCTGGGAAGCTGTTGAATCTGCTGGATTCCAGAGAGAAAATTGAGTTGAGTATTAAAGCTGAGTTGGGAGTGAGGATTCCCCTAAAAAATGATTGAATTTTTCTTCCCCAAGAGAACCTGAGACTGGTGATTATTCTTGTTCTCTATAATTTAATTCCTTTCCCATCTCTCCTTATTAAATCCTAAGCCGCCAGCTCAACCTCACCTGGGCAGATATTTGGCTCAGATATGCCACTGAGCTCCACTTTCTGTTTCCTGGAGATTAGACATAGGCATTGTGGTGATTAAAATATGTATATATTAAAATGGAAAGAGAAAGCCAGATATCCAAACAGTTGTGGCTGGGAATAAGGACTGGGCAGAAACAAGAAGGAAAAAAAATTAGTTAGGCCCACTGACGCAGACTTATAGTCCTAACATTCTGGGGAGGTTGACACAGGAAGGTTGCAAACTCAAGGCCAACCTGGTCAATTTAACATCTTAGGAAGACCCTGTTTCAAAATAAAATAAAGAATACATAGGATGGAATTGTAGCTTAAGTGAAGGCCTTGGGCTTAATCCTCAGGACCACAAAAACAAAACAAAACAAAACAAACAAACAAAAACAACTTGGCTCTATGGCCCTCATGGCTTGAATGAACTTTGAAACTGTGGATTCGTGGACCCAACACCAAGGCCTGTGCAGCAAAGCCATGACTGGACAGCAATGATGTGGTTTGAGTCGATGTCTTCCTCCCTCACCTGTGAATGTGGCCCCATCTGGAAATAGCGTCGGCAGGTGCAATCAAGGGAAAAGGAAGTTAGAAGAGATTATGGCAATCTCTAGTCCAGTGGCTGGCATCCTAATCAAGAGATGGAATTTGGACGTAGACACACAAAGGGGAGAATGTTGTATGAAGAGACAGAGAGACCCACAGGAAGACACCCAGAGGGAGACCGGTTCCCACCTGGTTGTATTCATGGGGGATTGATTCCAGGAGTCCTTGAGCATACTGAAATCTCCGGGTGCATACGTCTCATGTATAAAATGACATGCTATTTACACTTAACCCGGACTCATGCTCCAGTACTCTTTAAATTTTCTCTAGGTGACTTATAACACCTGGCACAGTGCAAAATCACTGGGAATCACTGGTCACTCTGTATTTTTATGGAATAACAATAAGAAAAAAGAATATCTACATGTTCAATAGACATAATAGACATAATTCCACCCATAGTTGGTTAATACATGCAGGAGGAATTTAAGGATATGAGGGAGGGGGCAGGCAATTCTGTTCACGTGAGGCACCTAGAGGTTGAGGAGCAGGAGCATTGCCAGCAACCGCTAGCAGCTCGGAGGAGGTGACAGAGAGGGAAGGCGGTCCTCTCCACCTTTGACTTCAGACCTCCAGCCGCGAGAGAACACGTTGCTCTTGGTTCAGGACTCTTCCTTCTCATGGGAAGTCGTCGGCCTGACACTCTAGGCAATGGATATACTAGGTGATTAGCACATGTTTGGTGAGTGATTAAATGGGTGAGTCAAGCAACAATCAAAACACACCATTCCAAAGGAGCACAGAGCCTGCTCTGTAGGTAAGAGCCTGTAGGTAAGCTGAGGTACTCTTGAAGCTCCATCGGAGCGGCAGGCCTGGGGATCTATGCGAGTGCAGATGCAGATGTCAGCCTCTGAGGCTGAGTGGGGAACAGGGTCCCCACACCTCGCTTTGGAGGCCTTAAGTCAGCACTACTATTCGAGTGACATCAGATCATCAGACAGCAGCCACATAAGATGATGGCTGGCGACGCTGGTGATATGGCTGAGGTTGGATGGACAGGCCACAGGCACGCAAGGTTGACTGGCCCACTGCCGAAAGGCCGGCCAGGCCCCTGTGCACTGGTGTGATCGAAGGCTGGGTCCGAGGAAGGGGGGCGGGATTCAGAGTCTGCAGCTGAGAGAGGAAAAAGTAAGACTGGCACAGAAAGGAGAGTGAGAAGTGCTAAGCCCCGGCCGCCAGTGAGATCAACGCTGCCCTGAGGGGAACGGGGCGGTCCTCCCACCGTGAAGGGGCAGCGAAAGCCAGCTAGTGTGTGCACCTCACAGCCCTTGGCTCCTTTCACCCCAACCCTCCTCAGGGAGACGGCAGCTCCCTGAACTAAATATTGAGGCCCAAAAGGGGAAAGTAGACTGTCAGGGTGCACAATCGGGAGGGAACTGAGGCTGGAAGCTTCTTCTCTCACCCTGCGTCTCCCCACATGTCCCCCACAGGTCCTCCCCGTCCCCGTGAGATAATGACAGACTTCCCCGAGACCCCAGCCTAAGGAGGGCTTTAGCTACTTATCCTAATCACTACCTCCCTCAAAACACTTGATATCAAAGATAAATTCCCCATTTGCTGACATAGTATATGTTTTTTCTGGGCTTAATACCCAGAATGGGTTTAAAGCTTTTTCCTTCCACAAGAACCAGTTCTGCACCCTTCCCCCAGCCCCACATTGAGACATACGGATTAGATCTTAATCCCATCTCTGTGTGTGTCACACTGGGCTGTGCAACTGCCTAAGAACAGGCTTATTTAATGAGCTGGGGAAGCTCTAGTGACCTGGTTAAAACCTTCCCAGAACTGGGTCACAGCACGGAAACCAGAACCCCAGCGCTCCTGTTGGAAGGAGGTCTTTTTGAACACCAGCTGCGTGAGGAGTGTGTGAGGGAGGGCTGCCTGTGCACGCACGCATGTTGTGTGATCATTGTATCTTTCCGGTGGTGCTGTGAGGTAAACATGTCTGTCTGCTCCACACACATGGCTCTGCTATTGAGCTGTTGGTGTGGTAGGAGAGATGGCATGTGCCATTTGTGGCAAGCTCTGGGCAGGAAAGTCGCCTCCCCAAGCTCCGTTCACTTTGCCAGTAAGACGTGAAGCTGTGATTTGAACCCAAACTCATGAAACTTCAAGGAGCTCTTGGCTATCCTACTATTTCCAATGTCTTTATCTGCAAAGTTGAAAAGCAAAGCTGTTGGCCAGCCCATCGGATGAGACAGGGCATCACCAATGCCCCCAGTAGGAAGCGGCGGGGGTCCCGACTGTTTCTTTACTGATCCTGTGCCTTGGCCACAGCTAAGCATTGGCAGGGAGCACTTAAACCAAGCGGGGGCCACCGCATCAGGAGCTCTAAAGGCAGATGAGCTGAGACATTCCTGGAGAGTCAGGATGGCTGAGGCCTCCCAGCTCACCACGCAACTGTGCCTTGGTTCTGCTGCATGGCACAGGGAGGTGCACATCCCACAGGTCAGACGGCAAAGCAGAAGGAAAAAACCCAGGTACTTCCTTCGTCTTCCCGTTTATTCTGGTGTCCCTAGCAGTGGCCTTGTCAATGAGGAGCAATCCTTTCACCCCACTGTCCCGGTACCTAGTTCCTGCTCTTGGTATCAGGACCCCAATTCTGAATTTGAGTGTCACCTCTCCCACTTTCCACTTAGCCCTGGCAGAAGCTACCACCAATCTGGCCAAAGCTGTTACCCACAGTTTGGATGCTCAGTTAGTCCACCACCTGCAGAGCCATATCCCTGCACTCAATGCCCTTGGTTTGAAGACTCAGTTTACCCAGGGAATATGCCTGATGCAACTTCCAAGGGCATCAATTCCCTACCAGCTTCTGTGGATATTCTTTTTTATTCCCAGATGCATTGCTTTCTAATATTTCCAGTAAATCACTCATACACACACACACACACACACACACACACACACACACACGAGCATGCACTCACGCATGTGATTCTTTAAACTAGTTTAGCAGAACTGATTTCGCAGTTTCATCGCCCAAACCAGCACCTTGACTTACTCAGCTCACAGCATCTCTTCTCCCTGGACTACAAAGCCATCTGCAAACAGGCACCTGTCATGGGAGGTGCTGGCTGGCAGTGTGAGGATCGCTCATTAACCCTTGGCTGATCTATACATACACATGTAGACGTAGGATGGAAGCATGCATGTGTATCGCATCCTCCCCACCAGAAGAGTTTGCTCTTCTCCGGGTAACAGCCTGATTTCCTTGCCTCAAGGTTTGCATCTGTGGCTGTCAAAACCGAGAGGAATACTGGCCAAGCAACGCCTGCCTCCTGCTCAGAGCCGGGCAGTGCAGGCTATCCACTGGCAACCACGGGCTGTGGGCCTGGGCCAACAGCCAACAGGAGATTCCCTGGGGGCTAATGAAACAGAGAGAGAGTTCCTAGGGATCCTGGGCCCTGTCTGCCTAGAGCTCCTCTCTCTTGGGCAGAGGGAACTGCACTGAGATGTCTCCCAGACAGACCACCCTGGGATGCTGGAGATCTCTGCACGTCTCACCTCCTTACTTAGGCACACACAGAACTGGCTTTTTCTTTGCAATACTGGGGGTTGAACCTCTTGGGCCTTGCAGGGTTCAAAAGCTATCTCCGCATTTCAAAGGCCTAGCAGTAAATGGGTCTTGAGAAGGCCAGGGACTGGATAACCTCATTTTCCACTGGAGGCATTAGCCCAACGCCCCCAGCCAATGATTAGCAAAGCTGTACCTCACTCTGGCCCTTGCTACAGGATCCAGTGTTATTAAGTATCTGAAATTTGCCGTAATGGGATCTGATTAAAGTAATCCAACCTCTTCTTTCAAAACCCCTTGAGCTGGTAAGTATTAGTCACCAAGTCCTTGGAGAGAATTATTTTGATCAAATTACATTTCCTCCAGCCACACTGTGAAAATGCCAGTTATCAAAGGAAAGAGGGGGTGAGCAGGGAGAGGGCTGATACGGGTTCAAGAAGTCTGAGTAGGGCCTGGGGGCTACAGCGCATCAGGACCCCAGCAAGACGACATGGAGGAAGTTATAATGGAAAAGCATAAGCAAAACAAAGTAAAAGTGGGAGTTGACATCCTGGCCCCTCCTCCTGGCTGGCCGCACACTGGCCCTGTCTTTCTGCAAAGTTTCTGGCCATCTGAATGCCAACTTTCACTTCTGCAATGAAGCTTAGGAATCAGTACCCCCCTTTTATGGTGCTAGAAATGAACCCTCTTTGCACTCAGCTCCAGCCTCAGCTCTTTCTTATTCTACTGATTTATTTATTTAGATAAGGTCTTGCTCTGAACTCAATATGAAGCCCAGAAAGGCCTTCAACTCACGTCAATCCTCGTGACTCAGCCTCTCAAGTGCTGGGGTCACAGGTGTGTACCTCTATGCCTATCTAATTTTTATGTGGTACAGGTGAATTGAACCTAGGGCCTTGAATATCCTGTGACTACTGAGATGCACCCCAAGCCCTCTCTATTTTTCTTTTTCTCTTGTTATTTTGAAACAGCCTTGCTGGTTGCTCTCTTCCCTAGGAAACTGTGGAAGTCCACAGGGTGATGGTTGTTTCCAGGGTCAATGTGCTGGTTAGTTTCTGCAAAGGCAACAGGCAGAGCAGCCCCTGAGAGCAACCCTGTGTCTCAGGCCGAGTCAGGATGATCTTTCTTGGCCAGAATGAGCTCGCATTTTAGGCACTTCTGCTGCCACACACACCCAAGCCCATCCCCAGGGAGGCAGCGTCTTGTTGAGCTCAAGGTAGGAAACTGGAGCTCAAACAACACGCCTCCCCGAAATTTGCTGTTCTGCTCCACTGGCCTTTCTGGAGAACTCAGATCTTCTCAGCCATCTGTGGCTCTCTATACTGGAAGCAAACTTTCTGCCCCTGTCCTCCAGGGGCCAGATATCCTGTGCTTCTGGCTAGGTGGAAGGGGCAGGGCTTTGCAGAAGAACATGGTCCAGTGGAGACCTGGACCCTTGGCAACCCTGGGAGACCCGTGGTCTGGAGGGCTCTGCCCCCATAGGTGCCCATTTGGCCAGAGAAGCAGCTGCATTCTGCGTTCCCAGAGTTCCCACTGTGGTCAGGCCACCATTTCTCTTTTCATTTGGTCTTCAAAGCAAACTTCCATGCAGGTAGCATAATTCACAGGGATGAAGAGAGACATACACACACGCACGCGCGCGCACGGACACACAAACACACACACACACACACACACACACACACACACACACACCCCACACAGAAAACTGCCAGGTTCCGGAAAGCAGGTAGTTAGGTAGTTAATAACATAGCTGGGTCCAGCTGGCAAGCCCGCCCAGCCTCCAAGCCTGTGTGCCTGATGTTATGAGCCATTTCCTCTTGAGTGTGAGGCTTGTGCAGTGGCCAGTGCTTGTCACACATGCCTGTGCTCATTCTACAGACAGCTCCATCAGGCACACACACCACCAGCCTTATGTTGCTGCGGCTCAGAGAGGTCAAATAACTGGGCCACTGTCATACAGCCAGATCTTACAAAGATATATTCTGGGTTTAAAGGCTGCAGAATACCACCCCCTCTTGGATGGCACCCCATCATCTCTGATAAGGCAGGAGGATTAACCAAAAAAGGGAAGAGAAGGTGGGGGTGTGGGCCACCAACACGCCCACCTTTATCTATCTGTCTGTTTATGTTACTGGCAATCAAGCCCGGGAACATCACACTGATCTACAACCTCAGTCTTTATTTATTTATTTATTTATTTATTTTTTATTTGTTTTTCTTTTTCTAGCTCCTAAGCAAGGCTTGAGCTTGTAATCCTTCTGCCTCTGCATTCCAGAGCGCTGGGATTCCAGGCCTGCAGTATCAGACCAAGCCCTCCAAATTTCAGATGGTTTCTCAGGAGTACCAAGAACAGACCACCATCCAAAACGACCCGCCTCCCACCAGACCTCCTCTCCTGGTCACACAGCCATCCTACAAAGGAGGCTGGGAAGACCAGGGCTTCACCGTCCCACCTCCTTCTCTGGCACAGCCCCTTCTGCCGAGTGGACTTCCAAACATCTGCACACAGCTGTCCGTGCCGATGGCCTGCTGGGTACGGGCAACATTCTCCTGCCAAGAGCTGACAGTGCTATTTCAAATATCCAAGATAACGCAAAAGAAATTCAAACTTGAACTGAGGCCCAGATTTCTCAGCAACAGCACATTTTTTGTATGTTTGCTTTTTTCCTAGAGTTTACCAGGCAGAGATTGCAAATCTCCACGCGCTGGTTGGAGTTTGTACACCCTCTGCTTAACAATGCCATCTGCACCATCCAAGGAACGCGGTAAGGATGATGGGAATGTTGTGATTCTGTAGTTAACAAAGGAGCTTCCAACCCCGTGGGTTATGAGCCCTGGAAATGTGGATAGTCAGCTGAGAAGCTAAATTTTTAATTTAAATTTAATTAAAATTAAATGGCCACACGTGACTCATGCTTATGGTATTAGACAACACAGTTCTAAATAATTACTAAAGTAATACCAGCCCAGTTACTTATATCTACCCTTATTTTATTGTAAACAGGGAGTGAATTCAGTTTGTTTACCCTATAGGTTTAAGGCTTGGCCCCAGGATTTTGCACTGTGGGGGATTCACAGTTGCGTAAACACGCTTTGTATGAAATTAAGTTCAAGAAAAGGGCCATGTGTTTGCTTATTAGCATGGCAGTGTAAAAACTCCAAGAGTAGCAATTAAAAGATTAAGCACTCAAAAATGCAAGCAGTGGCACCACCCCCCACCCCCCCACCCCCGCTTACCTGCTGCCCAGCCACACCAGGTTTAAAAGCAGAAAGGTAATTATGGCACTGCACGATGGTGCTCACCCACAGAACCACCCTGATGATGAACTGCGCACGTAGCCGGAGGGGACTGCGCACCTGGTGGCGCTGCCTGCTCCTTGCCGGCACATGCTCTCTGCCCAGTCATTCCTTGCTTCTGTTCCTTGGTTATTATTGTGAAGTTTATATGTATCCCACACTTGTTTGGCAAGGTATGTATTCCTCGTGACAGTGACCAGGACACCCTGTCAGCGCTCTGGAATAACCTCCTTTCTGGCTACTTCCTTCCTGAAAACACAAGTTTCCTGAGCTGCAGAAAGAGATGGAAGTCAGACTGACCCACCGTAGGACCTGGGCAGCTGTCTCAGCTCCCTGTTGACTCTACCCTGTAGCCTGAGTCAGAAGAACAATGACCCACCTCCTCCTCTTTCCCTGCAGGCCTCCAGTAGCGGGCAGTAAGGTAAGCTGCCACATCAGCCTAAATGGGCTTGGTCATGGTCAGCATAGCCACTCCCTGACATCAGCTTCCTCCACAGGAGCCCCAGCTGGCGTGTGTTGGTGTGGAGGGTCCATTCCCATGAGAAATTAAAGCATTTCAAACGTATGGCTCTCCAACAAATGGATGTGATTTCCCTGGTCTGTGCTGGGTACCATTCTAGGATCTGGAGGGTCAGCTGTGGAAAGACTTCTGCATCTGAAGATGCATTTAGTGGAGGGAAGCAGGCAATGAGCAAAGGGACAAGTCAATGTGTCTGACACAGACCACAGGCAGGTTGGGGGCACAGAGAGCAGCGCAAGGGCCTTGCAAGGGAGGACTCACGCAGTCCTCTGGAGCAAAGTCACCTTTCGAGCAGAGCTGGAAGACTTGAGTGAGTGTGCTATGAAGGAGGTCAGGAAGGCCATCCCTGGGAGTGGAAGGGCCCCAAGGCCAGAGCGAACTGTGCCCGGACTCACACAGCTGATGCACGGCACAACAAGGACTTTGATCCAGCTCTTTCCGACCCCATGTTCCAGAGACAGCTCTGATCCACCTAGTTGGCCCATTGTGCTAACAATTCTGGCCCTACATGATGTTGGATCACTAGCTCATCTTTTTACATTTTGTCCTCTTATACAACTAAAAAGGTGTGGGGAGGGGCTAGAGATCTGGTGTAACCTGGAGTAGAAGCCCCATTTTCCCACTGAACTGACTCCTCCTTGTCTTACTCACCCAACTAAGATGTTCATGTATAAGGAGCAACTGAAATTATATGCAAATGTTTAATTTTTAAATAAAAAAATTGTAATAAAAACATATTGTTCTTTCTCCCCCTCAGAAGGCTCCCATTTGCTTCAAACACCCTTATTCTGTTGTTATTGTCACTTTAGGAAACAGTTCTGCCAGTCCTCTTCTGTGACTATCTTCAGGACATATGATGAAAACACGGTGAGTAGTTCTGTCAAATGCCATCCCGCGGCAAAAAAAAAAAAAAAAAAAGATAGGCTCATAAAAACATGATGGTGTTTCTTCATCCACCTGGTCATTTCAACCGGAACCGTGTGACTCAGGATCTTCCACAGGTCAAAAAGATCTTGGATAATGAATGTTTTGAATTTATACAAAGAATCAAGGCACCCATGAAAACACAACTAAAAAGACTCAGGAAAGAAGACTTCTAGAGCTGCTTTCGATGGTGACAAGAGCCATGGATAAGTGTGCTTGAAATGAGGAAAGTATTTTGAGGGGACATTCATGGCAATGTGTCTTTTATGGTAATATTTTTTTTTAATTTAGGTCTGTCCAGGTCCATGATCACCCCCCAACCCCTGCTTGGCCTGCAGGACTTTACGTTTCCACATAGCACTTAGATTTGTCTCTTTCTGTGCCACTCTTCCCTTGGGAGGCCAGGTCTGAATAGCAACTTAGTGCTCTTGGTGTTTAATGTAGGGCCTGACACATAGAAGAAGCCTAAATTATAACTGTGGAATAAAGCAGCAGGTGAACGAAGGCAAATGTGTATACCAGACTTCCTCCTTTAACACCAGAATAGAGTTCTAAGTGGTGCCTACAGGAAATGCAAGGGCAGCAGGCACCAAAGCAGGGTTCGTGCCTCCGAGATGATACGATTTGCACCTAAAATGCTCCCCAAAGCCTTATATGCTCAGGGATGAGACTTTTGGAAACTGACTGCTGGGTCATGGATTAGGCCAGGAATGAGTTTATTGCTGATTGTGCTATTTGGAGGTGGTGCCCGCTCAGAGATGAGTCACGGAAGGCCCGATCAAAAGGGTGTAATCTTGTCCCTGCTCCTCCCTGCCCTCTCTGCTTCCTGGCTGCCACAGGTTAAGCAGCTTTCTTCCACCAGGCTCGTCCACCATGCCGTGTCTGTCTTGGAGCCAGCCAGTCATGGAGTGAATCCTCTGAAACCTTGAAACAAAACAGACCTGTTCTCTTTTATGTCATCAGACATTTTTGTTCCAGAGATGAAGAACTGACTAAGAGAAGAGGATGTTGGGGAGCTGTGCAGATTCCCCTAGCCTCTGTGGAGGGAAGAGCCCAAGCAGACCAGGACTAGGGGACTAGGGTTGGGTATGTGTGTGGCCCAGGTCACCTTTGGAACTCAAGGTCACTCCCACCACCAACACAGACTTCTGTGTCTGTTCTTGTGTGAACATGCTTAATAGAAAGAACATCCTTTCTCCAAGGGCAGGGTCCCTTGTAGGGCAAGCCCGGATCAGCTGATGTGCTGGCATTGAGGGCCTAGGGCTCTGTCGCAGCTCAGGACAACTCTACCAGGCTTTCCAGGTCCAGAACTCCCCAGAGGTTGGCCAAGACTTTTCTGGAAACATTGCTACAGCTTATGTTTTCTCTCTGTCCAATTCTGCTTCCTTCTGTGCACAGGAGTTGATCTCAATGACAGCCCAAAATAAGTGCCCACATGATAAGCTCTATCTATCTCAGAATCTGGGGAAATTGACTTCATTAGTCACCTCACAGAGTCACTCAGCAAACACGTATGGAAACATACTCCCACTGAAGCAATTCACCGAGTATGTATTTGTTGACAGAGACATATTTTGTGCAAAAGGTGTTCCATTGAGCCCTAACTATCCAGCATTTGTCCAACCCACTCCATGCTTACAGACATGAAACTAAAATAAGCCTCTACACTCCTTTGCTAGAAGGAATCATCAACAATGTTTGAGCCTGAGCCCTAAAGCCTCCTGCCATCTCATCATGGTCCCCTACCTCAGGGCCTTTGTATCTGCCCTTTCCTCAGCCTAGGAAGTTTTTCCAAGCAGACACAGGGATCACACCTTCACTTGAGTACAGTTAACTAAATGTGACTTTGTTGGAAAAGACAGCCAACAACTTACTCATCCTTGGCACAGGCTTCTACAAATGATCCTAGTTATTTCTAGACCTTACTTGGGGTGAAAACTCTGCCCCTTCAGAGGTTAACACCCAGTTGTTGGACAAATTAAAAATTTTAGACTCTGCAATGGATACACAAACTGAGGTATTTATACACAACGGAATACTATGCATCTATAAAGTCCAACAGCGTGGAGGCTTTTACAGGCAAATGGAAGAAACTAGAGAACATCATGCTTAGTGAGGTGAGTCAGAAGCAGAAGGTGAAACATCGAATGGTCTCTCTGATATGAGAGACCCAGACCACAACTCCTGTGGAACTTAAAACGAAAGACAAAGTGAAAGAGGAGGGTAGAGTGGGGAGGGAGGGCAGGGTGGGTAGGGGGAGAGACAAAAGGAGAGTGGGAAAGTCCTTGTCACCTTGACAAGATACGTATATGCACAAAACGCTCAACTTCATTTTAAACCTTAAATCTTGCACTAATACATATCAATAAAATGGGGAAAATAATTTTAGAGTCTGGATTCTAATCCAGACTTTATGACTGAAGTCTCATTACTTGGCTGGCACTGTCTGGCTTGCTTTCTTTCCCTGGTGCCACTTAGCTAAAGGCCCCTCACTTGCCAAAGGTCTGTTTGTGTTTCGGATTACTCTGAATTTATTTCAACAAAGAAAATAAAATAAATAAATAAATCCTCCCTCTGCCTTTTTTAAACTGTGTTTGTGCTTTTGATTAAGATTTCCTAGGCAAAGCAAAGGACTAACTTCCAGGCAGGGAGTGGCTGTCCCACTTGCGTGTATATATAACAAGTCTCAACAGTTGGCCTGTTGTGTGATGGGCTCGATGAGACATTTGTCCTCAGAGTGGCTTGGTGTCAAACCTAGGGAATCATGGGGCTTGGGGTTACGGGGTCAGCATGCGCTGCCGCTCACGAAACCCACACACGAAAGACCAAGAACAGCCTTCCTGGCGTCTGCAGCCACATGTCCTGAGAAGATAGGTGATGGTGTGACTTGCTTTCCAATTTTGAAATATTTAGGGCATTTGGCTATTGCAGGACTTCAAAGTGGTTCCCAGGTGGTTCTTTGTCCACTTCTCCTGGTCCCCACTCCAGAAACATGACAGAGGCTCAGGTAATGACAGTATTCCTATCCCATCCCCACCCCCTTTTTGGAAATTGAAAGATCTCTGTCAAGCCTTCTGATTGATTTAATTATTGTATAATTTGAGGGTTTTGTGTAAATGTGAACCTCAGTTAAATGGAGCACTGTGATTATTCATTCATCTGCTCAAGAAATTTGTTCGCTTTTCTACGCACGGCGATGCATGCCTGTAATCCCAGCACTCTGGAAGACTGGTGCAGGAGGATCGCGAGTTTCATCCTAACCTAGGCAATTTAGCAAGGCCCTGTTTCAAACTTTTTAAAAAAAAATAGACAAGAAGAGCTGGATATACAGTTGAGTGCAAAGATCATGGATTGAATATCCAGTACTGAGAAAATAAATGAAAAGAAACATACTTTCCATCAGCAGTACCAAAGCTTGAAGCATACAGTGCCGATTCTCTGAACAGGTATCCATGGATTTATTTGTATTATACAAAGTGAAATGAGAACAAAGACTTAAATTTGAATTGTGACTTTTTGGGTAGCATTTGATAAGCTGAAAACATAAATGAAAAAATAAAAAAAGCAAAACCCAAGGCTCCCCAGAAGAAGAGGTGACTGACCTACCTTGCCTCACTAGCTGCTTGGGCTTGCCGTCAGTCTCTAGGGATGAAGGCAGTGCCACGTGGACACAGGGATAGATGACAGAACTAAGTAGAAAGTCCCAGGAAGTCCCAGGTCAGAACTCATCAATTAAATGCTGGGGCAGATCCAAAGGGAATGGAAAGACGTTCTGTGAGCGAGTGACTCCAGGATAATTGTCATTAGAAAAAAAAAATCATTTTTCTTAGGACTCCTCTATCACATTATACACAAAAAGTAACCCAAAGAGGCTTGGAAGGCTTATTTTAGCTTTATTACATTTATTTTTTTCCAGGACTAGAACTGAACTCATGCCTTTCACTTTGAGCCACAGCCCCAGCCCATTTTTTAAAAAATTTCTATTTAGAGACAGGGTCTCACTAAGTTATTAAGTTGCCCAGGTTGGGTTTGAACCTGTGATTTTCCTGCCCCAGTCTCCCAGAGTGCTGGGATTCCAGGTCTGTGCCACCGAGCCCAGAGAGGCTTGGAAATCTTATGGTTAAAGGTAAAACTATAGAAATATTAGGTGATGGCAGGGGAAGAGGCTTTATAGCCGCAAACAAAGAACAGATTTATTAAAGAAGGATACAAAAAGCCCATACAATACAGGAAAGAAATGGACAGAATTGGTCTACATTAAACTTAAGAGCTTCAATTTATCAAGAGAAAGTACAAGAGTGCAAAGATAGCCAAAGCAAGGGGAAAATATTTGCAATATAGAAAGTTGAAAAACAGTCTTCAAAATATATAAAGCACTGTTGTATACCTATAGGGCCAAAACAAACAATCCCATAGTAAAAGGTGCCAAATTTTATTCAACAGCAGATAAAAATACACATCAACAATCAGCATACAAGCATTCACTGGGGGGTGTTAAGATAAAATCGCAATGTGATACAATTTTACATCCAGAAAATTACCAAAAATTAAAGTCTAATATTTAAATGATACACAGAAGTGAAATAATTTCTCTTCCAACAATGCCTGGTGGAAGCGGGATTCGATAAAATCACAGTAGGCCACAATATGGCCACACTGAACAGAATTAAAGATGCATACATTTGTGCCATCTGTCTAACACTAGGGTTCTCCAAACAGTACCAGTCTTTGGCCTGTCAGGAGCAGGGCCTCACAACACAAGGTGAGCACCAGGCCGTAAGCAGAGCCTCTGTAATCCCAGCTTTCCTCAGGACCACCTGAGCGCCACTCCATTCAGATCTGTGTGGTGGCATGCGATTCTCCTGGGAGCAAGAGCCCTGCTGTGAACCACACCTGCCAGAGATCGAGGTTGCACTCTCCTTCCAAGAATTTAATGTCTAATGATCTGATTATGGGAGGTATTATGGTTTGGATCTGGAACGTCCTCCCAGAGTCCAATGCATTTGAACGTTATAGATTGCCTATGGAACCAAGTGCTGTTGGGAGATTGGGGCCTGGTCTGGAGGGGTGGATTACAGGTATGCAAATTGGATTACAGGCATGTAGTAGAGGTTTACCACACCTTCCACACCTGGATTCAGGAGGGGCTGATCCCTGGGATGAGACCTGGAAGGAGATAGAAGCTGCTTCCTGCCTTCCTTGGAGGACTAGTCTCAACTTGCCCTGACTTGGCCTCCCATTTGTGATGCCGTGAGAAGCTGCCTGCACCTCCGCCTCTGCCATGTGGTTCTGTTGCTGCCAGCCGCCCCTGAATGGACTGTGACCTTCCGAAACTGTGAGCTAAAATAAACCTCTCCTCCCCTAAATTTGTGGATGTCGGGTATTGAGTCACAGCAATGAAAAAGTAACTAAGACAAGAGATGATACTAACTAGCACTCCCCCCACCCAACCTAGGTCTACAGGAAAATTGTCTTCCTAAAAGCCTTTTCCTGATGCCCAAATGTTTAGGGACCACTGCTCTAAAGAACTTTGAATTTACTCTGGGAATCTGCACAGAGATGACCATGTCAGCATGACTTTAACAGCAAAAGTTGGAATTGTCATTTTCATTGCCAGCAAAAATGTATTTTTAAAAACTTGCCAGATGTATCTAATAAAACTGTATGAGTCACAAAAACCAAGCAAATGGCACTAATGCTCAGGAAGGTGGGTGTATCTCATAAATATTATCTTTTCCCCATTTGTATTAGCACGCATATGTGATACACGTGATTGCAATGAATTTGAAAATTTTTTGCACATAGATATTTCATCAACTTCACTGTCTCTTCCCCTTTCTTGCCCTCCCACCCCCGCCTTCATGCCCTCTGGCTCCCAGCATCTCACCCATTTGACCTGTTATTTATTTACACTCCTCGTTCACCAGCAATTCCCTTTTTCCTGCATGCTTGCAGCACCTGTTACTCTTGGGGTTCTTAACAGAAGCCATTCTCCCTGAGGCAGGGCAAAATTATATTTGATTTGCATTTCTATAAAAGTTAAGAATGCTGGATATTTTTTCATCTATTTGTTGGCCATTTGGACTTCTTCTGTATCTGCCTATTCATTTCAATTAGCCATTTTTAATTGGGTCTTTGATATTGAAGGATCTGTTTTTCTTCAGTTCCTTGTATGTTCTAGTTACAATCTGGAGAAGCATTTCTTTCAGCTTCACAGAAGGCATGCTGGCTTCACCTGGGGAGGCCGAGGCCTCTCCGCTTGGAGAGGGTGGGTGGGAAGGAACTCCTGGAGAAATGTGAGTGGGTCTGCTCCAAATTCCAGTGTTGCCACATAGTCACAGACCCCTTTGATGGACAAGATGGATTTTTACCTATTTCTGCTAAAATGGGGCTTATAACCCTCTTATTGCCAATGGATAGCCACAGCAAGTGGATGTCAGGGTCACCCTGCCCATGCCTGGAGCAGCCAGTGAAGTCTAGCACCCACAGCTCAGCCACTTTCCCTTCCACAAATCCAGTCCATTCAAGAGCGTCCACACTCTACACTTCACCATGGACAATGGTCTCCTGATATACAGAGTGCCTGAGGAGCCAAGCCCCACACACAACGCCCTCCCCGTGGCCGAAGCCATGAGCCCCCTTCCACTTACCTAGCTATGGACTAGGCTCTGCTTAGAAAGAGCCTGTCACACATATCCACAGAGCCTACACAACCTGCTGCCTGGACACACTTTCTATTTTATGTTTCTTCAACAAGCATTCACTGAGTCCACACTATGTGTTGAGAGATAGGAAGGTGATGGCGTTAAGCAAGGCAGTCGTACTCTGTCCTCACGGTGTCCAGGGTCTAATGCCAGTCACATGGACAGCAAATGGCCACCTTAAGTTTTGGCCGGCGTCATAAAGGAAGCTGTACAGAGCACTGAGGGGTCTGGCCCAAGAGGGCTTCCCTAAGAATGAGCCACCAAGCCGAGAGTTGAAAGGATGAGGCGACATTAATCCAGGTAAAGAGGTGTGGAAGTGGCCCTTAAAGGAAGTAGCACTCACAAAAGCCTTGGCAGGAACTGAGTGCCACAAACTGAGGTCATGTGTCTGGAACCCCATGGGCTCGGTGACACAACCCCCAGAAGCTTGCTTCCCACCGTCTGGCAAACGTACCTTGTGCGCGCTCACACACACACATGCACGCACACACACGCACACACACATGCACACACAAGCCACATCCAATTTGAGCAAAAGAGCGGAATGAACTACTACTCATCCATATCACACTTATATTATCTAACCATAAACGTTCAATTAAGGAGATTAATTGCATGTAAATAGCTTGAGCTGTAATTTAGAGTGACATGGAAAAAGATCATAAGTGCTTTGGACAGCAGAGTCACATCCATGTCAAGTAAGTCTGTGTGCAGGGTAACAGCACCCGGGACATTGTAAGCACTTGATACATATTTATCCATGTATCAATTATCAGCACTGTCATCGTCACCAGTATTTTTAGTTCATGCACAAGAAATTAAATCATTACTCTGAGAGAATCTAATCATAAAAATTTGGACACATGTTTTTCGTTTTTTCACATTTGGTCCATATCATTGATATATCTTTCCTTCTTAGGTTTTTTGTTTTGTTTTTGGTGGTACTGGAGATTGAACCCAAGGCCTTCGCACTGAGCTGCATCTTCAGTGCATTTTTTATTTTTGATTTTGAGGTCTTGCTAAGATCTTGCTAAGTTCACAGCCTCCCAGAATGCTGGGATTGCAGGTTTGTGCCTCTGGGCCCAGCCTCTTCCAATTACAGGTCTTAAGATACTTTTTCTTCTCTCTCTCTCTCTCTCTCTCTCTCTCTCTCTCTCTCTCTCTCTCTCTCTGTGGAGGATAAGATTTTGCTAAGTTGCCCAGGTGGGATTCGAACTTGTGACATTCCTACTTCAGCCTCCCGAGTGCTGGAGTTACAGGTATGTACCATTATTACTATTCCCAGTTTAAAATCTTAAATTCATGAGACTATTTGGAAAAGATTGATCACCTCTCTGTGCCTAGCAAAGAAGCTACTAAGACGACCATACTCTGTCATCTGAGGCAGGGACCTGCCTTGGTCCGATGAGAACTCGGAGCAGCCCCATATCTCTGAGTCACTGGGAACACTCCAGGACAGTGGGGAGAGGGGATCTGATATCCTGGCTGGGCTGGAAAATGCCGAGTCAGCTCCAAGATGTGTAATACGAGGAAGCGCCTGCAGTT
Organism: Ctenodactylus gundi; assembly: GCA_004027205.1. Lineage (NCBI taxonomy): Eukaryota > Metazoa > Chordata > Mammalia > Rodentia > Ctenodactylidae > Ctenodactylus > Ctenodactylus gundi. The sequence goes on from PVKB01004005.1 coordinate 81,841, forward strand.
GATTAGCCGTGATGCGGAGTTTGGATGGAAGAATAAAGCCCTGTGCTTTCAGCCTGCAGAGGCATCTCTGGTTGGAGGCTGGCGGGACTGTCCTCATATGAACTTTCTTCCTCTTGAGCTTTGGGTCCAGACATCCCAACACAGCACTGCACAGGCTATGTGCCTTGAGGAGACCAAGTCCTGCGGCTTGTGCCTCAGCCTCTCTAGCTTTAGGAGGAAGAGTTCTGGGCCTGATCTCTGGGCCTGGACCAGGGAGTCTTGGGGTACTCCGTTCTAGCCAGACCAAGGAAGAGGTCAAGTTCAAGTTCAGAAGAGGTCAATGCTAGTGATAACACCAACCACAATGCAGAGGCAGCCTGGTAGCACCTCTTTAAGGGACAGTTTCCATGCAATATGGCAACGGGAACAAGGCATCTTCTAGAAAAAGGGCAACACAGCTGCTGTATTCCGAATTCAGGGGCTCGTGTGGAGACTGACTTGGAGTGCTACGAGGCCTTGGGGAGTAACAGAGGGAGCTCAAGAAAGATGACTTTCAGAATTGCTTCAGAAAAGGGCAAGAACTAGGGGGAAAGTGTGTTTGCAGCAGGGAGTATTTTGAGGGGGATTTGTGGCAATGTGTCTTTTACTGTAATGAATTTTTAAAATTCAAACACACACCATTTTCTCCACCACACCTTGTATGTATACATAAAAATGAATATACATATAATTGTATTTTATATTTTATATGTATATGCACACATAGAAGTGGGGGGGTGGGTTGGTGGGTGTGTGCATATATGTATGTCTTTTGTGCCTTGAGTCTTGGAGTATAATTATATAACAAAATAAATAAAACAGTCCAGTGCATCTTCCCACCCTGTGGGGATAGAAGCCTTGGAAATGGGTGAAATCTCCCAGTGCCATGGCAGCCAGCCATCAACCTGACAGAATCGAGAATAGCCACTTACAAGTCCACGTCACTCAGGACCGAGTCTCCAGTGGTGAGGAACTACGCATGCACTGCCTCCTTCTCTGCTTTTGGGTTTCTATGTGACTACCCATTGTCTCACCATCCAGGAGGAAGGACTGATTTAGTTCTCCAGGGGTGACTACTACTGATATACAGCCAGGATCAGGGAGAGTGGGCCCCTGTGGCCACTGGCTGGGGGACCACAGGGATGGGAAGTGTGGGGGACCAGATTTGAAGCCACAGTGCAGCTCTCTAACTCCCAATCTGCTTCCTTCTATCTCTCCCTAGAAGCTTTTTGCAAAACAAGACTTAAATGAGCATAAAACAAAATTATATGACTTGATGGTCATATCTTTAATGTTCACAAAACCAGAAAATGGCTAAAACCGGAGGGAACCAAACCTGGGATCTGAGCTTAGGAGTTGTCCTTCAAGCGCCCTGCTCCCCCCTTGCTCCCTGGGCTCCTTTATTCCAGTTCTGGAGATTATCCTTGGATCCAAGGGAGGAGAAAGGGGAAGTATAGGGAGGGAGAGGGAGGGAGCAAGAAGAGAGTTGCCGTTTCATGACTGGGCAGTGAGTGGAATCCCAAAGCCTAGGAAAGGGCTCAGATACGGGGACCTCTCGGCCTCCTTCTCCCCTGCTCTCTGATGCTGACCGGGATAGACGTACAAGCTTCCAGAACAGATTTCCCAGGAGACCCAAGGGAGCTCTAGGAGCCAGCTGCTGGCATCTGGAGTGTGGCTGCCCAGAGGAAGCTTTCAGATGCCAGGGCGACCTTCCACCAGCAGCCTTTCATTAGGAGCGCCGTGATCATGGTGGCTGCGCCATCATGGCGGCCTCTTCCGTTGAACATTGCCAATTTAAATCTAATAGTCATTTTAGTGTGCAATGAGAAACGGAGGTTTTGTCAGTCTTTCCGTGTAGCAAGAGGCATCTGTAAAGGGACCTTCTTCCTCTGACCTCTGCAGCCTTAACAAATTCCCAATCTTCTATCTTTTCTGTCTGAACCACAAACCCACAAGCCAGTCATCAAGGGCAGGAAGGAACACCCATGAAGTCCCAGACCTTTCCTGGAAATGGAGCTTTCTGTAGAGGAGAGTCTTGCAACTTCTGAGGTCTGTTTATGAAAATACAGGTTCCTGAAAACTCCGGCCTTAGGACGTTACTGTCCCAAAAAGCCCAGAAGAGAATCTGTGTCTGCAATCATACCACACATAATGTTAACTCATACTGTGGGAAAATACCTAACCCACCGTCTGACTCTGTGCCAGATCCCGAACAGAGCACGAGGAGAAGTGACCGCCTTGCAAAGATCCGCATGTTCCTCAACATGACCACAGGTGACGAGCAAAGGTGGGAAAAGACACACACACTTTCTGAGAACCTCAGGTATGTAGGGCACCAGATCTCTTGCCAGCTTGTGACATTTCAAAGCAGCAAACAACTATGGGAGTGTAGAGCCCGTTCTCTTCCATTTTGCAAAGCTTAGGAGCAGTCAGTTCATTTACTCAAGGTCATGCCGTCAGGAGCGAGCAGAGCTGGATTTCCTGCCTTGTTTTCTGTTTGTTGGTTTGTTTGTTTGTTTGTTTGTTGAGATAGGGTTTTCTTCTGCAGTCCACTTTGATCCTGAACTTACAGCAATCCTCCTGCCCCAGCCTCCTGAGTTGGAGCTAGAATTTGAGCCCTGGTCAATCTAAGCTCAACCATTTTGACTAGGGCGACTTCCATGTCCTCTGTGAACAGGCTAAATGGTGCGGGAGGAGGGGCAAAGCAGATGCTGAGACCTTTTGGTCCAAGCAGAGATGCCCAGGAGGTGGTTTAGGGAAAGGCTGCTTTGTGCAGAGAGAACTGAGGCTGTAGGATGTTGTACAAGTGAAAGAGCTGTCAGTGCTGCTTCATGGCTTGTTAGAGGGTCCCCAGATCTTGGCATTCATAAAGAATCTGGCTGGGTGGGGAAGAGGCCAAGGTCCCCAGGTGACTTAGCAACAGCTGCAGGATTGGCATTTTGGTGAAGCAGGCAACACAGAGCCAGCACGCCCGTGGGACTTCACATGGTGTGTGTCATCAGTAAAGGCACTGCTAGGTGACATCCCAAAGCAAGCTGCTCCCAGACAGCACCCTCCACTTCACTCCTCTTAAATTCTTGCTTGGCGATCAAAGAAAGCAAAGCATGAATAATGCATGCACGCCTACCTCTCTCCCTCCCCCTTCCATGCCTCAGTTCCTTTAGCCTCAGTTCACACTTGCGTGGGGCACTTACTGTGTGCTAACCCCTGGGAGAAGAGGTGATAACAAGGAGGTGAATGGAACCAGAAGGAAGGAGTCAGTTTGCAAGGGTCTCATGTGTGGCTGGTGGTGCCATGGATACACACGGAGACTGACAAAGGGATAAACTGTCACTTCACCATGTGTGAGTCTCAGCTGCAAATGTTTGGGAACTCTTCACAGTGATAACGCTGGCCTTTTTCCAGCTGCAATGGGACCAGATGCACAGAATATGACCAGCTGCAGAAAGTGGTGAGAGGTGTACAGGGACACATAGGGTTGGAGTGCTCTCTCTCTCTCTCTCTCTCTCTCTCTCTCTCTCTCTGTGTGTGTGTGTGTGTGTGTGTGTGTGTGTGTGTGTTAACTTAGCTACTTTTTCAATTTGTGACAATATACAACACCTACAACTTAAGGGAAGAAATGTTTATTTTAGCTCACAGTTGGAGGGTCTCAGTCCATTCATGGTAGCTGGCAGTGATGGAAGCACGCGCCAGAGTGTAGAGGGAAGAAAAGCTACTCACGGCATGGCAGACAGGGAGCCACGTGAGGAAGGCATGTCCCGGTGGGCCATCCCTCCTGGGTAAAGCCCCAGTGTGCATCCGTTCCAACTAGGACATACCTCATAACAGCACATGGTTCCAGAGATACTCTACAACATCCAAATACATGAGAGTTCTGGGAGACTTTCCAAATCCAAACCATAGTATTTTGCCTCTGGCTCCCGAAACATTAGTGTCTACCTTGTTATGCAAAACAAGAGTTCCTGAAGTATTAACAGTACCAACACCACCAAAAGCTCCAAGTTTAATGTCTCCTCTGAGACTCAAGGCAAACTCTCAGGTATGATTTTCATAGAAAATCAAAGAAAAGTTAAATATTTACATACAATGGCACAGGGTAAACATTTCCGTCCAAAGAGAAGGGAACAGAAGAATAACAATCAAGCAACCAGTCAAATAGGCACTAAATCCATCAGGTAGAACACCAGATTGCAGTTTTGTTGAATTCTGCGGCTTTCTGTCCCGTGCTTCGTGCGGTCTGTGGCGAGCAGTGAGCACCAGAGGCTTTGGGCAGCCCTGCTTCTGTGGCATTGCTTCTGGCTACAACCTCCATGGCTTGTCCTTTGTGCTGGCTCTACTTACAGCCTGCAGCCTTCCTCAGCACATAATCCTTGTTTCTCCAAATTTCTGGGCTCTCCACTGAGCCTTAGGCTTCTCCTTCACAACTTCAGCCTGCCCTCACAGGGGCGCACTGCCTGGCCTCCAAGGCTTTATACTGAAATTTAGGCAGAAGCCTCCATGACCCCACAATTCTTGTGTTCTGCATGCCTGTGAAACCAGCACTATGTGAATAATGCCGAAGTCAGCCACTAGCTGGAGTATTAGCCTGTCCCCCTTGTGCCATGGCTGCAGCAGCTTCTGAATGCCTGGACTGATGAACTCCAGGCAGCTGAACTTTGGCAAATGTTTCCTTCTTTAGCCCTACAGCCTGTTCTGAAATGTTCTTCTCAGTGAAGTCTTTTGCCTTTCCACCCTTAAATGGATGAAGGGTCCGTAAGACACACTTCAGGCATGTTTTTTTTTAAAGTTCTGATCCCAAGTACTTGCCTTCTTTTTATCGTTAATCTCATTAAATCTATGCTATCTTTTGCTCCAAACTGCAAACTTTTTACATTTTTTTCTTTGCCTTTTTTTTCTATTTCTTAATGTGGAGTTGACTGAAAGCTATAAGCAGTACCCATGCAACAAGGTGAACATCAGGCTTCCTTGATATTTCCCCCACCAGATTAAGTAGTTCACTGCTCTCCATGTCAGTTTCTGGCAAAGTCTAAATGAGGGGCAAAAGGCCAACAAACTTTTTGCTAGAGTGTAGCACATATAATTTAGTTTTTATACCAGTTGTCAACAAAGTTCTCTTTCCCATCTGAGACTATGTGAACCTAGCTTTCTAATCTGCATTTCTTTGGGAGTTTTAGTCTTCTGAGCTGTGACCAGAATTTCCCATCAGGCTCTGCTGACAGCATTCCAACACTTGGCTAGCCAGCATCTTCGAATCTTTTCAAGTATCTCTCACAAACCAGTTCCAAAGACTTCTAAAACACATTGTTGGGTAAAGCTACTCTCTTAGTTACTTTTCCATTGCTGTGACATTCACAACTTATGGGAGGAAAAGCTTATTTTGCTCATAATTTCAGAAAGTCTCCGTCTATTCAAAAGCAGCCTGCAATGGTGGAAGCCAATGTCAGAGGCATGGCAAGAGGAGGACTGCTCACGGCATGGTGGGCAGGAAGCCAAGTGAGACAGGAAGGATCAAGGTTTGAACCCTTCTGGGTCATCACATCCCAGGGTTCTTCTCCTTCCAGGTCAAGCCCCAGCATTCCATCTCTTCCTGTTAATCCTTAGTGTTCTTCTTGGGACTGGCCCCTCCTCTTGATAGCATTGGTCCATAGATATTCCACAACATTCACACACATGAGGATTTGGGGGAACATTTCAGATCCAAACCATAACTCTGTGCATGTTTCTGTGTGTGAAAGGTTAAGGATTTCTTGATACTAACTATAATCTTTTCTTATTTGCTGTCCTCTGCCAGCTTTGCTGACTTTTCAGTGCACAGTTAAATCTCACATGTTGGTCATGAGTATTGACTGAGTATCATCTATGGGCCAGGTATTGGCAAAAGTTATCTCACCAAATTCTCAATAAAACAAAACATGCTAGGTACTGTCAAGCACACATGTGATTCCAGCCATTCAGGAGGCTGAGACAGAAGGTTTGTGGCTGGAGACCCTTATAAGGAACTCAGCCAGACTCTAACTTGAAGTCAATAACAAAAGAGCCCAGTGGGGCACAACTGTAACCCAGCACCCCGGGAGGTTGGGACAGGAAAATCACAAGTTTGAGCTCAGCCTGGATGACTTAGTGAGAACCTGTCTCAACAAAAGTTAAAAAGGCTGTGAATGTATAGCTCAGAATCTCTAGTACCACTACACAAACAAATGTAGGGCTGGAAATGCAGCTCCTTGGTCGAGTGCCCTGGATTCAATCCCCCGTAACAAAAACCTGAGCTAGGTGGTCTTCTTTTCATTTTGCTAAATCAGAAAAGGAAATATCTTGCCGAAAGTCTCTCAGAAAGATGGTATGAAAAGCTGGAGATAGTTAGGTATGTATTTACTAGACACTTAAGTATGTGGCAGGCAGGAGAATTCAAAACCAGGTTTTTTTGTTGTGGTTTTGAGTTTGTTGGTCTGTCTGTCTGTTTGTTTGTTTTTCATTGTACTGGAGGTCAAGCCTCGGGCCTTCACACTAAGCTACATCCCCAGCCACTGTTTTAAGTTTCGATTTTGGGACAGAATCTCCTTAAGTTGCTAAGAGGCCAGGCTGGCTCTACCTTGACATCTTGCTGCCACAGCCTCACTGAGTGCTGGGACTACAGGCCTACGCCACCAAGCCCAACTCTAGAAGTTCTTACTATCCTTGCTCTGCCACACGGCTTCCTGGATTCCCTCTGACCCTAGCCAGGCTTAAATCACATTACAAATTACCTTGTGGCAGCTGCTCATCTATTCATTTATTCAGTTGATGTTTATTTGGTGACTATCATGTGCCAAGCATGTGTGCGCTTGTGTGTGAAGAGATGGAGTGGAGATATACATCTTGGCTTAGATGGAGCTGACCTTTAGAGGAAGACACAGACAGCAATCTTTCAGCCACACACGGGGCCCAGTTACCCACTGAGCAGCTAAAGAGAAGAACTGATCTGCTGGAGGCTCCTCCGGGAGTGATCTGCTTGGCTCCAAGAAGGGCTTTCCACTTCAAGGAGCAGGAGGAATCAAACCCAAGGTGAAGGAAGTTAACAGAGTACATGGGGAAGAAGAGTTTCCAGTCTCAGAAGTGTGCAGCGGCGGGAAGGCCAGAGCGAGGGCAGCAAGGCGTGGGTGGGGTTATTTTGATGTCCTCTTCCTTACGTCTTGCAGGTACCTCAGCCTCATCCTGGCTGAGTAACTCTCCTAATCTGCCAGCGCCTCACTCAGAGAGGGACCCTAGTCCCAAGCAAGGACCCTGGAGTGGTCATGACGAAAATCTGATGACTTCATTCCCCACCCCACCCCCAAAATCGTTTCAAGGGCATTCATCGTGCCCAGAATGAAGACCAGTCTTTCAACACATCAAGCATGCCTTTAGATCCCATGCTGGCCACTGCCACTTGCAGGGTACATCTCAGGCCAGACACCCACGTGCAAGATCTTAACGAGTTACAGATTTTAAGAGGATAGTCTCAGAATTATAAGCACATTTTGTACCCTTCCTTCTAATCTCCACACTTTTCATATAATTGTTGGATATGCCATGCCATACTGTAGGCGATAGAAGAAGTAAAAAAGTCAATCAGATACAACATTAAAATAGACCAGGAAAAGGTGAATTGGTCAGTCAGTGTAGGGGTTTTTTTCCCTTCCCAGCTAAGAGATAGGAACAGGAACCCTACTACTATACTGACAATATGTAGTCCTAAGTTCCTGTGGCTATCAAAGGCTCACAGCTGCAGTGGCTGGCAACGGATATCCCCTGGGAGCTCTAATTGCCTTAATGAAAATGCCTCATCTTTATCAGCTTTGGGCTAATCTCAGGAAGGGCCTGAGGTCACCTTTCCTAGCTTCCAAGAGCTGCTCCCTTTCAGATCCAGGAAGAAGGCGTGAGCCTGTCACTGCCACTTCAATGGGACTTTAACTTTCAAATCAGCATTTTTGTCCTTTACCAGAGAAAACTTATCTAGAGATAACTTCAAATTACTTGTTGATATGGCATCTTTTGTAATGCATACATACTGGTAAAATTTTATCTCAGCACCTTCCAGATCGGAAATGCAAAGCACACGGTGCACTAACAGATCTGCAGTGGGTGTATCCAGGGTGATTTCCCATTGCTTTCCAACTGTGTGGCCTCAGGCCAGCGGCTCAACCTCGCCAGTTCTTCACATACATGAGGTGTGATCTAAAGAGACAGTAAATGTTTAAGCCCCCCACTTTGAAGACACTTACCCCATCATTCTGGACACTTTTTGAAGCAGCTCTGGATGTCCTCTTTTGTGAGTGTCTTCGGTTGCGTTGTCCTGGCTGCCGTGATGAGTCAATTCAAAACACTTTTACCTTCATGGTCATTTTGACTTTAGGAAGGAGCAAGAAGTTTCAGGGTGCTCTCTGTGGTGACAAAGGTGAAAGGACACTCACGTGTCCTCAGCGCCAGCGTCCCTGCCAAAAGGTACTCTGCAGCAGCCTTCACTGTGGGGAGAGATGTCACCTTTCAGAGGATCTGCTTCAGAAAGTGGCCAGGACCATGGGGTAAGTGTGCTTGAAGAAAGGGGAGTATTTCCCCCATTTTATTGGTATGTATACGTGCAAAATTTAAGGTTTACAATGGAGTTGAGCCTTTTATGCACATATGTATCTTGTCAAGGTGACAAGGGCTTTCCCACTCTCCTTTTGTTCCTCCTCCGTCCCTTCCCTCCCTCCCTGAAAGGGGAGTATTTTGAAGGGAATTGATTATTCCAATTTAAACATTTATGGTATGTCAATCATACCTTGTAAAATGGAAGTCATGATGAAGTTTAGAGATGGTAAAAGATCAAGAGTTCTCTCCCTGAAGGACAGAATCAATGCCAAAGGGAAGGAAGACATCCTTTCCCACCCAGCTGACCAGCTGGTTCTACCACTAGCTAGAGCTGGCAGCTGTGTGGGGTGGGAGGTGGCACCATTTCTGGGCCTGCAGCCTAGTCAGGCACTGCCAATCAGCCACAGAGCTCATCCCCCACGCCCGAGGGAACCGGGCTCAGAATTCTTTCATCATATCTTCTGTGCATCTGCCACCCTTTCGTCTGAATTTCTCAGGGGTTGACGCATTAGCCTTATTGGCCCCTGACCCTCATGCACCTACACGTCTGAGCATGCGTGAAACCCAAGGGAGACAGAAACCTGCCTTCCTTTATGGTCTTTCAATCTTCCATTTCTCAAAGCTAAGCCACACTGCTGTCCACCTGCCTCATGTTACTAGGGGAAACAGAAACAAATCGCTTTAGCAAACTTTCTGCTTCCACTCACTAGCCAATTAAATAAATCCATTTCACTACCACTGGTAACATCAACCTGGGAGTTTCACATTGCCTTTAGAGCTCCCCAGCAACATAAAAAAGCCTGTGTGTGACCAGACCAGGCTCATTTCTGGATGTACTGTCCTGCAGGACATTGCAATGGGATCAAGAGAGTTTGGTCAAAGCCATGCAGGAAGAAGATCACATCTCCTTCATGCTGGCTTTGCTGCTGTGGCTCTGATCATGTGTCTTTGGACATTTTACCATGTGCCTGGGCCCACCCCACTTACTAAAGGGGCTGAGGACACCTAATCCCCTGCATGCTCGTGTCCTCAAGTAGCTTCATGATATGCAAGCCACGACCATGGACTCTGGCTACAGCAAGTGTTTTGTTTGTGGGACGTCTCAGATAAGGGTGGGACACAGATCTACAGGGTTCTTCTACTTTTGGCATTCAGTCCTGAGCCAGAAGCTGTTAGAAGCACCTTGTTGGGTGTATTTAAAGAGGAAAAACATCAAGAGAGGATGAGGCACTGTGGAGGGAAGAAAGTGGGGAGATAATAAAAGACAATGTTAGCATCACTGCTTCAGCTCCACAGCAGTTCAGAAGATATTGCATTCTCACAGGGAGTGTGCTACCTAGATCCCTTGCTCCTACAAGGATCTAATGCAGCCACTGATGTAGCAGTGGTCAAGCTCAGGCCACTGTTCAAGTAATAGAGAATGGCTGTAAGTTCAGCTGAAGCTTTGATTGGCTCAGCCTCTCATCACTTCTTATACCATCCTATTCCTAATTGGCTGCAGACCAGTATGGATATAAGGCCTAGGTTTTAGGCATCCCTTTTCTAGACATTGAGCCATGAAGTTCTTGGGAGTTACTGCTTCAAAACAACTTGCTCCCAGTTTCTCTTTCTGTAAAATAAAGTGTTCAGAAGAATGATCTGGAGACATCCTTCCACTGATGGCTGGTTGTGCGTGGATCTGTTCTGTGCTGCTCCCAGTAGCAACTTCATGGCAATAGCTCTAAGCAGAGAAATTGCTATAAACAATCATATTAGTCATTATTCTAGGATACAAATTTTAAAAAGAGCGACTAGAAGAATAGCTCAGTGGTTAAAATGCTTGCCTAGCAAACACAAGGCCCTAACTTCAATTCCTCAGCACCTCATAACCTGAGTGTGGCGGTGCACACCTGTAATCTCAGCATTTGGGAGGCTAAAGCACAAGAACTGCATGAATTTGAAGCCAGCCTTGGCAACACAGTGAGTTCAGGACCAGCCTGGACTATAAAGCGAGAACTTGTTAAAAAAAAAAAAAAAACTTTTTGAAAGGAAAGAAAAAAGAAAGAAAAGAAATCAGCTCCAGCTCATTTAGCTAAGGTAGATAGTACGGCATATACTAAGGACAGCTGACATGTCCCAAGAGTCAGACATGGCTTCTCCGTGTCCAGGATCAATATAGTCAGGAGAGATGCTAAGCCTAGACCCCAGGAGTGACCCCCACATACCTCCACTCTCTGCTCCTGCCCCAAACACTGGCAGATGCTGCATCACTACAGAAGCCTAGGTGCATGGGAGTTTAAGGAGTGAGGTTCCCCTGGTTTTGTTTTATGTTGGGCTTTCTAGCTTTCTGTGAAGACAAGTTTGAAGCAGAGTGAAAAATCTTGAGTGAGCCTGTCTAGTACCTGCTGGGTTACTGCGGTTACTCAGAAGGATAAGTATAGCTCTCAGAGCACCTGGCCCAGAAGTTTCCAGCGTGTCCATCTGTTGTCCCAGCTCAGCCTCCATTCCATGTGTGGTCAATACTGTGATGTGCCTTTTTACCAATGATGATGCTGAAACAAGTGGGAACTTTAATCAGCTTACTGGTGGAGACGAGATCAGTCCAAAGCCTAACTCACTTTGTCTTGTGCGCAGGTTCAGGGAGGGTTTCCCAGAGCTTTTGAGTTAAAGAACCATCTGCAGTGAAGGCAGGAAGTTCACCCTCAACAGCACTCAAGCAGACCGGGCCGCCCACTGTTCCTTTCTGCTATTTCTGGGATTTCCCTGCTTCCTTGGGGGAGGGCTCCCAAGAACCCTTGAGTTCCAGAAATCCTGTAAGCCTTTGATCTGTGCATCCGGGTTGCTAAACCCAAAGAGGGCGATGGGATGAACTGTGGTGAGCATTCGTTTAGTCTGGACAAGAGCCAGGAAAGAGCAGGATGTTGCCAGAAGAGTTATTGCAGTGACAAGGTAGAACCTTCAAATTCAAAATCACCCATAGCAATTTGGTCCTTGTTAAAGTGGAATGTAAAATTATAATGTGTGTGTTGCTACTATTCATAAAGAATTTTATATGAATGATTGTACGGCAAGTTCATGGTTCCTCTTAAACATAAGAGCCATTACAGGGCCTCTGAAATGCTGAGAACCTTAAGGAAGATGAACTGGGACTACCAGAACTGAGGATGCCAGAAAGACGGGCTGCCGGCTGCAGGCCTGCAATCCCAGCACCCTGGGAAGCTGTGCGAAAGAACTGTAGGTTCAATCCCAACACAGACAATTTAGTGACTTAGTGAGACCTTGTCTCAGAACCAAAAAGCATGGCTTAGAATTTAGCTCCATGCCAACGCCCTCCAGTACAACAAAAGAAAGAACGAATGAAACAAAGAAAGTGAGGAAGAAGGAAAGAAAAGAGAGCAAACATTGGCAATGACTCATGAATTTTCCTTTCTGATTACTTGACCCATCAGTTAACTCCAAAGCCCAGAGCTTAGGGAAAGGGGAAAATGCTTACATTAACAAAAAAGAAACTAACTCTCACTTGCCTCAGCTGGCCGCCACAGCACACCTGGGAGTTCACACTCTTTTCTGAGTTGGCCCCCACTGAAAGCAGGTGGGGTCTTGGTGTCACCAGAGCCTTCAGCTGGTATCCACAGAGTGGACATGACATGAGACTTGACAGCATCCCTTCCTCCCCAAGTCAACAATGTTTTTCCTTTTCCCGGGGAATGTGACAAGGATTATACTGAAATTGTAAATTTTCCCTTGGGACTGGCTTTCTGGGCTGGCTCGGGCCTGCTGCAGCTGCCTCCTACTGGTCTCAAGTCATACCTTAGCAATACAAGTTGGGCCGTGTTAGGTGTTCTCTAATCTAGTGAGTCCAGATTCTTTCTTCCTGGGACAACATTGGGAACCTAGAGTGGCCTCTTCAACATAACGGTCACCCAGATGGTTGGATATCACTCTGGGACGTGTTCCAATCTGTTGGTATCTCTCCGGGTACTGCCTCAGTGCTCTGGCTGTGTCTGCTGCTCTATGAGGTTAGATGCCTCAGTCTGGATGCCTCCTACCATCGCCACATGGCTATTCGTGTGGGACAGGATTTGAGCAAGTGCTTTACAAGGTGGCGGCTGTTGACTTCCCCATCAACTCAATCCCAGTCCTCACCTCAGAACAATGCTTTGCAGATATTTGTCCTCAATGACAACAAGAATACCACAGCCTTTCGAGTGAGGAGGTGCAAACACAGAAGAAATTCATAGAAAAGGCGCAAGGACTTGACAAAAAGAGTAAAGGTGAGGAACTTTCCTGCCCTATCCAGCTGACCCAGAGTCCTACATGTGGGTCTCCTCAACCTTAAATATATAGCGAACACTAAAATAGCCCAAGACACTATAGCCCTCCTCACATGGCTCCAATTTCAAGTGACGCACACATACTCACACATACGCACTCACAGGAAAGTACCACGACATTAAGCAGTTGGCTGTGGGAGAACAATTCAGCAATAAACAGATCTCCTCCTATAGCAGAGATAAACCCCGGAAACCCAATGCCAAGGGGAAGACGTGGCACACAAAAGATGGCCTTGTGTCTTGTGGGATTCCATCTCCATGGAATGTTCAGGAAATGAAATCTACAGAGGCCCAAATAAATGAATGTTTACCTTGGGTGGAGGGAAAGACAGGTAGCCACAATGAATGGAACAGGAAGTTTCTTTGTGGTGAGACAGGATGTTCTAAAATTAGACTGGAGCTGGTTGTGTGATTTTGTAAACACACTAACAAAACATGAGATTGTACATTTAAAAGGGAGGAATGGAATGGTACATCTGTTACACCTAAGGCCTTATTTAAAAAACCCACTTGGCCTCCGGACTGGCCGGAGGTATGGTTGAGTTCATCGTCTGCTTCTCTTTGAGGACTGGAGACATGAGGACAGGATCCAGACTTCCCAGCTCTGTGTACAAGCCTGCCCATGACTGTGAGTGTCATAGTTCCTCAGATTGCACGTGGCCTGGGGAGGTGCTCCAGGCCTGGGGTCTCGGGAGACACAGGAACCCCTGAGTCTGCTTCTGATTGTGGGTGTTCAGGGCCTTTTGGCAGGAAACAAACAAACAAAAAAAAGATACAGCCAGATGGAGATTAATAATTGTCCCAAAAAGCAGGTTCCTAACAAATCCTCCCAGGACTATGCAAGTGGGAAGTCCAGGGACAGGGTGGAGTTTCTATTGGCTTAGTGCCTAAAATCTGCACTTACTTCCTTTCTCTAGTTGACAAGCATTCTTTATTTATTTTTCTCCAAAAGGAAACATTTACAGACGAAAGCAGTGGGGGAAGGGAAGGACGGAGGTCTTCCTGCTGCGTATGCTTGGCCAGGCTGCAAGGACAAGGACAAGGGGCAGTGGAGTGGCACCTTGTCTGGCCTTCCTGAGACCCGACCTTCAGTGGCTCTGCTGTGGCCACGTCCTCACCTCCTGGCCCATTTTCTCTAAGCTGGAGTGTGAGGATTCCCCTGGAAGTCCTGGATCCAGGTTGAGAGCTCCAATTTTCGATATATGTGTATATGACTGGATTCTTCCACAGTGCATTTTTTTTTTTCTTTTTCCCCAGTACAAGGGATTGAATCCAGGACCTTCACAATATCCTGTGATAGCTGCATATGCAGGCCTTGTTAAAATTATTTTGATTTTTGGGACAAAGTCTCCCTAAATTGCCCAGGCTGACCTCCAACATGCAACCCTCCTCTGCTTAGCCTCCTAGTGTTCTGGTTTTACAAGCATGTGCCACTACATGTGGCTTAAATGACATCTTAATCTTGCCTCTGAAGCAGCATTTTGACAATAAATGAACACCAGGTGCAGAAAAGACAAAGTCTTGAGATTGGTCATGGCCTTAAAAAACGTACAACTGGTGTTGAAGGCATAGCTCAGCAGCTACAGTGCTTGCCTAGCAAGTGCAAGGCCCTGGGTTCAATTCCCCACCAGCAGTGTACACCTACAATCCCGGTACTCAGAAGGGTAAGTCAGGAGGAGTGCCACATGTTCAAGGCCAGCCTGGGCTACAAAGTGAGTTCAGGCTGCACTTTCTCAAATAGTAATGATAATAATGGGCAATTGGACACATCTTGCTCATTGATCGCGTGGCATGTTCATGCCCCACATTGACAGTAATCACAGCTCTATCAGAACTGATTCTGAGGCCAGAGCCCCAGGTAACCTCCAGTATGAGCCAATCTGGTCCTCAAGGTGACTCACAATGTCAAGACTGCCACAGACCCATTTACAAATAGAGAAACTGCGCCACACAGCACGTCGTAAAATTGAGAAGGTCGCGTGACTGAGGGCCTTCCCATGAAAATCTAAACGTATAGCTCGTGCTCTCTAAGAATGCTAGGCCTACTGGGACAGCATGGTGGCGAGCAGGCCATTGTAACCTCTCATGCTCTGAGCAGGGACAGGAGAAATCACGGACCCTTGGAGAAAGACAGTCTCGCATATTGGAGAAGACCCCGGTACAGGCAGCTTACCTGGGAAGTCACCTTAGAAGCAGCCGTGAGTGAGGGGGGTGAATGGGGAGGGAGGAGTAGAGGAAAACCAGTAAAGCAGCACTATGGCAGGTGACCTTGTGGCAACAATCAGCAATTACGCAGCGGGCATCTCAGAACTGTTCCTGGAAGGGACCAGGATGCGGGGAGATTTGTTTACACACTCTCTTCCGTCCCTGGCTGAGGACTGTCCTCCGGAAAGCCAGACCCATGGCACTTCACATCTGCCACTCACAGTGTTGCACAAGGTCCTGCCAAAGGCGTGGAGCCGCAGGTGGGAGGCTGCAGCCGCTGCTGGGCGCCACCACAGGAAGCTTGGCAGCGGCTGAGGTGAGGGGGCGCCGCGTGACACAGGGGCTGCAAGGTGAGAAGGGGCCACCCTGAAGGAAGGAGCAGGCTGGGGTGGGGGCTGGGACACAGCCACAGTAACGGCAAGGAGAAAGGTCGGACCTACGGGAGAACACGGGATTTGGGGTAAATTCTGGACTCTGGCACACAACCGGGAAGCTGGCAGGGGCTGTCACTGGAGGTAGGCTGGGGCCAGTTTGGTCTAAGTGAGATTTGATGTGTTTTTTGAAATGCTCATTTTTGGAAGATACATCTTTTTTCTCTTTCTTTCCTTCTTTCTTTTCTTTCTTTCTTTCTTTCTTCCTTTCTCTCATCCTTTCATGGTACTAGGGCTCAAATCCAGAGCCCTCACACTGAGCTACGTCATCAAGACATTTTTACCTTTTCGACTTTGAGACAGAGTCCTGCTAAGGTGCTAAGGGTAGCTTCGAACTTGCAATTCTTCTACCTCAGCCTCCCAGAACAACCCTCCTTGGGTTAACAGACCTATACCACTGAGCCAGACTTAGATTCGATTCTGAGTATGTGCTTTACTCAGAAATTCAGGGCTCTGGGAAATTCCAAGCATGACCTTCCGACCTTCCGTTCTGCTCCAGTGATGCCCAGTCTCCTAGGGCAGATCTTTGTCTCAAAGGTGCCTAGAGGAGGGGGGAAGAGCGGAAGGTGAGAAACGAGTAGCAGCCATCCTCAGGAGTCATGCCTGCAGATCACATGGTGCCAGGTGTCATCTAGCGCAACTCTGTTTCAAAGCCATTGTGCTCCGGGGAGAAAAGGAAGGGAGGGGAAAAGCTTCCTCACCAAGGTCAGGCTGTGGGACCAGAGCCAAGCCCAGCACAATCACAGAAGAGCAACAGGAAGTAGAAGCAGGAGGCGGCAGGACAGAGTTTCAGTGTCTTACTAGGTCACCCTCCTGCTATGAGACTTTGGATGCAGGACCTCCGGCTCGGAGTCTCCTCTGAAAACTCACAATTCCCATTTCTTTGTGTTGGCAAAAGTAAAACGAGCCCACAAGAGAGCCTTGAGTCTGGGCCTCTGCAGCTTCCGCACCTCCATGTGTCGCCCCCTGCGGCTGTGACAGACTGGGGTAATTGTCTCATTCACTTTGCTGGATCTTGGGGACAGAGATCATGTCTTCCCGATTTAAATGTCCCATCTTTCCATGCTTATAGCTTTATGGATTTTCAACAAACAAGCATAATTCTATGACAAACTCATGGGAAAGAAAGACCATTTCGAAGAAGAAATAGGAATCCAGAGGGAAGTGACAACTGGGCCAAGACCCCCCAACATCCCAGTCTCAACGTGGTTCAGCCCAGACTCTAGCATTACCCAAAACTCCTGCCCAGGGTCGCCAGCTCAGTGTCTCTTCACCTCCCCATCTCTGGTGCTTTCGCAGACTTCCTCTCCAAGCCTCCCAAACCTCCTATAGTGGTTTGGGTCTCACTCAAAGGCAAGGTGCATTCTGGTCACTTCCTTGGGCACCTCTTTTGGCACAATCTCAGTAAGCACTCTGTCCTACACCATACTGACCGCCTTTACCATTATTTTTTCAGCAATGAGTTTGTGGCAAACACCACAAGAAGGGCCTGTGTCTTCTTGGCTGCAGCCAAGAACAAAATGTCACCGAGGCAGCATTTCCAGAGTGTGCCCAGGGCAGATCAAGGCTCCAGGTCTCACAGGCAGGGGCGTGGCAGCAGGATTGTCACTGCCCAAGGAGCAATAACTCTGCTGAGCCAGCCTGCCTATTCCTCCTCCCTTTGTACCTTCAGCATGGCTCTGAAGAATGACACTGTTGTTCTGGCAGGGTAAGCCCATACATGGTAGTACCTGAGTTCTACCTTGCCAATGATCCTGTCCCCTTCCCTGGGTCCCACTGGATCTACAAACCCCAGGCACAATAGCAGGTGGGAGACAGAATACTCCTTAAGGAAACACTCACTGATCACTGCTGCAGAATGCTGCAGTGACCTCACAGATAGGCTCCCTAGGCCAAGTCTCTGTACCTCTAGAATCTAGAGCTTCCATCTGGTTCATGGAGGAGTAAACTGAAGGGAAAATGTGACCATTAATTCTGATTTGTCAATTGTATTGGGCTAGCAAGCTCCTGGGTGTGCATGCGAGGGTCATGGAGATGTGACCTCAGATGGTCTACATGGTCCCTCATGCCCTGCTCCCGGATACTGTCCCCCCACTATGCCACCTTGCCCTTCTGCCGTGATGTGTCTGCTTTGAAGCCAGGTAACCATGGACTGAACTTTCTGAAACTGTGAGCTATATGAAAACTCTCCTTTAAGTTGTGATTGTTGGGTATTTTGTCTCAGTAATGAGAAAACTGACTACAATAGAGAGGAAGACCAAGGAGATAGCAGATTGGCTGTCACAATAGCCAACAGCACAAAAGCAGGTACATACCATAGGTCCCAAATTTACTCACCCACCCCACTAAGCAGAGAGGAAGCTGAAGGAACCGGGGCCTCTTACCATAATAACTTGCCCAAACGGGACCTGGCGGTATAGGACTATGGTCACTCACTCCAGGAGGCTGAGGTAGGAGGATCATCAGTTCAAGCTCAAGGAAATTAGTGTAGTGACTTAACAAGGCCTTGTCTCAAAACCAAAGCTACAAACGGACTGGGAGCATAGCTCAGTGTGAAGGCACCAGTACCACACAGAAAGGAGGGAACCTGGCCGCACCCTCCTACCTAGCAAGAAGCAAGTCACAAAAACAGAAAGACAGGCAACTGCTAGATGTCAGGTAGCGGTGAGTACATTTCCTTTCCTTCAGCTGTAAAGGAAAAAGTACAGGCTTGGCCTTGAGGGATAAGAAGTCCAGGATCCTGGGAAAGATCTCCAAGCTGGATACACTCCAGGAGGTGTTGAAAAGCTTTCTCACTAGGAATCGTTGCTGCTGGGAATCGGGGGAGCTGCAGGTGAGACCAGGAAGGAGGGTAGCCTGGAATCAAAAGCTGTTCTGACTCTTGCCAGTGACTTTAGGGAGCAGGGTCAGTGCCGCCCTGAGGTGCAGCCTCTTTATCTGCCTATGGGGCATTACCACATCCCTATCAGGGCTGGCAGGCAGAAATTCCCCAGTGCAGCACTCAGGATGCTGCTCACTTCCCTAAGCACACACTCTACTGCTCAGCAATGTTTTTAAGCTCCCGGAAATGATGTGTGTACTTACGCGGTCAGTAAGGTTGTAGCATCTGTCCAGAATGCCTGGGTTGTAAAACCTTTCCAGAGAAGTGGCTCATTAATTAAATGGAAAATTTGCACCCAGCCAATTACATTTCTAAAGGCCAACATAGTGACTATCATGACTGGCAGATCTAGCTGAATTTAATTTCATTTCATTTGAACGTGGACTAAATGCAAAGATTCTATGTATTCCCGTCTTTGCAGGTCTGCAGGAGAAGGGGACACCAGCAAACAGGCTCAGTGGTGGAAGATTCTAAACAGTGAGTGCGGAGGGCTCATCAACATAAAGACCACAGGAAGCCAGATGGGTAAAGACAATGTTAGAGGACATAAAAAAAAACTTTAGGGTTTGCGGGTGGCTGCTGAGCTATGTTTTGGAAGCCCTGTCATCCACAGGTGTCCCCAGGATGATCCAAGCCTCCCTGGAATTGAGCCCCACTTTTTCATACTGAAAGCAGCAGTGCTTTAATGTAAGGAATAATGTAAGGAATAAAGGGCTTCGTAGTGGTCAGTTTTCCCATAGGTGATACACAGTACCTAGCACCCACTATTTCAACAAGGAAAGGTTTAAATTGATCATGGTTTTGGTCCATGTTGAGCTGGCTCCAAAGCAGAGATATCATGGTGGAAGTACAAGGTGGAGCAAAGTCACACAGTTCACAAAGGCCCCTAAGCAGAGCAGGGGAAGAGTGTTGCAGAGAAACGGGTGTGCGTAGGGTCTCCAAGACCCGCCCAGACACACTCAGGAGTGTGCTTTCCTCCTCTGCTAGGTTTTTCTTAATCTAGTCAAGTTGAAAAATCAGGAGTAACAATCACATGCCGCAAGTGACCTTTTACCTAGGCTCCTGATAGAGTCTTACCAGCAAGCAAGGACCAAGTATCTAGGGAGCTGGACTATCTAGGGAGGTGGGGCTAGACTCCTTAAAATCCCCCACCTTATTCCTGTGGTGACCATCAGTGGGAAGAACTGGGGACTCCCCCACCATGCTCCAGGGGACCCTTTACAATTTAGCCCATCAAGGCCTGGAGTAGTAATGCATTAAGATACTCACTCGTTAATTCCTTCTAACAATCATGAATTCGTGTAGCTACTAAAGGGACCATCTAGCAACAGACTGTGCACAGTCTCGGCCACGTGCAGGACTCCAACTTTGTGCACAGATGGCTTTCACTAGGTACTGACAGCTAATGAGGAAACCCAGGGGCAGAGGGATTACCTGCCAGGGAAACTAAGAGGAAGCAAAATAGATGATGACTTTTAAGCACCCACTGTTCTTTCAGGCACAAGGAACATTTTGTGCAGTGCTCGAGCTGTCCAAGGCATGGCAGGTGTGGGGAACATGATGACTTGTTTATCTGGACTTAAATGACATCGGGTCATGCAGGATGGAATTTGAACAAGACAAGACACAGGAAATGTGAATTCATATCAGCCTGAGAAAGGCTTTGCCCAACAAAGGAAGGAGCTGGGTGGATCTCTTAGCAGGAATTCTCTGTGTTTGAGAAAAAGAAGGGACCTTCCACCTGTGTCACCGCAACTCTGTTGCTATTCTGCCTTGTCATTTCAACTGGACACTGGATGCCCCTATGTGGCCCAATCCTAGCCTAACCCTGTTATGGGATTTCTGTGATATAACTCCCATGTTGAACTTCTGAGCTGTTTCTGCACAATATGGCTTTCCATATATGACTTTGGCTTACAGATAGGTACTCCATTTATGCCCTGCCAGGATAACATTCCCAGCCTTGGCAACCTGACTTCTCCAGCTCCCACATGACAACTTTTCTGGCCCCAACATTGGCCATTTAATGACGATCACCCTGGTTCCTGGCATGGACAAGTCTCCCCCAGACCCATAACCTACTGCCTGCTCGCTCAAACTATCAGGCAACCTTGCTTTACCGTCTGCCCAATCCGCAGCCCTCACACCAGCTCAACAGCCCAATCCCTCATGCTGGTTAATCCACCCACAGTAGGTAAAAGCTCCATTCACCCCTTGGACTTGCTACCCAGGTCTCATGTCACGAGGCCAATAAACTTTCTCTCTAGATTCTCCTGCTGCTGGTCATATGCTTTGTTTTACCTGGGTAATCTTTGATCTAGCATGTGCTCTGTGTGGACTGGGTCACCTGCCCTCTGGGCTGCTCAGGGCCACAGGCTCTGGAGTGGAGAGCAGTGCAGTGCTGTACACATTTGCTGGTTGGGTACTGGACGTCTCCCTTTCTCCTTCTCTGTCTTCCTCATTCCGCTGTACTTCCAGCCCACTCTGCTCACCATTTATTTATGAACTTCTCACCCTTGAAGTTTCTTTCTGGCGTGCGCCTACTGAGTAGGATGTCAAGTACAGATCACCGGAAGCAAGGATGAAGGGGAAAAGAATCCTGGGGCTGCCACCCTGCATCACGTGCCTACGTACTTGCGAGCACGTGGATCTCACACCAGGACAGCTACATAAGGAGAGACAGGGCTGTCAGTTCTGCTGCCAGTCTCATCCAGTTCCACGCAGAGCATGCCAGGGTTTTAGTACCCCTGGGAGGTCACAGTGCTGCTAGGGTCCTTCATCTTCTGAAATAGCGTTCAGTTATCATATAGGTTACAAATAGAAGCTTTAATCAGCCATCAACTGATTTTTTTTCACATACTGTTTACATGCAATTCTGTCCTACTGGACCATACAATCTGGAAAGGGGAATCTGGGTGGTATTCTTTGCTGTGTCTCAAGATCTGGCACAGAATTAGAGATTAATAAAAGTTTGGTAAATGAACAAACCACCAGAGTGAGCGAACCACAGACACTCGGTGCATCCTCCCTCTTACATGGCGTTCCAGCGGTTTCCAGCTAGGTGCTGTAGTTGATGCTCGTCAGCCTGGTTCTGTTCAGCCTATAAATTCAGTCACGTTGCCAAGATATTTATTATAAAAATCTGTATTAACCAGGAGATTCAGTGGGGTACAAATGAATTCCAAGACAATGGCTTTTAAGACAGACACCTGACTCTGAAGTTGGCAGCCCCACCAGTTTGCTTTGGGTGTACGATAGTTCTCTGACTTTCCATACATAGGAACATCTAGGGAGCGGGTATCCCGGGAGCAGCTCCTGCTCCTCACAGTGACTCGGCCTTGACACCTTGTTCAAGACAAGGAGTGGCCCAGAGGGTCAGGGCAGGCTGGAGACTCCAGATTCAGTGGCATTTCTGCCCAAGTGTTTGCCAGCCAAACAGAGCTGGCCTTGGCAGAACTGGGCCTCCTGGGTGGGGCATTGTACTTCCCGTATTGTGACAAGTCCTCAGCCTCCTCCAACCTCTTTCTTCCCGCAGTTGCTAAGAGCCTCTCGTGTGCTGAACAAACGGTGCCTGGATTTCACACACAGCGCTTGTTTGTAAATTATTCACTATGGCAATTTTTTCCTTTTCTTTTTTTCTGAACTTCAACCGAGCTTAGCAAACCTCACTCCATGACACTGTTACAATATTTAGTCTTCACCCCCATTTCTAAATGTCTGATACAGCACAGCAGCAAATGTGTATCCATCCTTGGGTAACCACCCCAGCTCACTAGCCAGTGCTCTGTTACCCAGCACCAAGCACATCATGACTTCTACCAGGAAGAGAGTCCTAACCAAATAAGCAGTGCTTTATCCAGCCCCAGAATCTTAATGTAGCATCTTCTTTTTCAGACAATTCTTGGAGCCAGTTCTCACAGGTGGGTTCCTCACAGAGGAAGGGTTAGATAGAGTCCAATGCAGGGCAAACATGCAAGTGTCACCTCCTAGGAGAGAAGAGAGAGACTCGGCCATGATTCAAGCAGCAAATGTGGAAACGAATACAAGTCAGAGTCAGTGTCTGGAGGTGGCTGGGTCTCCATATAATATGCTAGCCAAGAAGGATAGCCAAGTTCTGCCCCCTGGACGTGCAGACTGCAGAAAGCCACCCACGGAGGAAGAAAATGGGCAAACAGAAGCAAAGAGATATGGACCTGAAGTTAGAGGTCAAGGCCCTTCTGGACTTTACTTCCATCCCCTCTTTGGAAACTCAGCTTAACCACAAGTTTGCCTCCATGAACTCACTCTTTTCTGTAACAAATTAGTGTAACTAGGTGTCTAGTAATTCACCAGAATCTTCTAACAAATCGTTAACCACAAAGCATACCTGTGCTCGTTCTCTTTCCTTCCGCTGGGTAAACACTCCTCAGGTGTCATTCTTTGCTCTCCTCGCTTATTTGCTTGTTGTTTCTCAATCTTTTTTTCCTTTTGTACAAAAAACCGACTCATTTTCCAGGACTGTGTCTTTGATGGAGAGCCACTCTGATGACTTGTGTAGCCAAACAGCCGTGTTCTTTCGTTTTCTTTGTCCTCATGCTTTTTCAGCCTCAGGAGAGATCCCGGGTAAAGTGGCAAGCCCACAGCCTTCTGTGTAAGCAGAACTGGCTTTGAATCCTTGCTTTGCTACTGATAATTGTGTTGACCCTGGTAAAGTCACTCCATCTCACAGTACCTTAGTGGTCGCCACCATATAATGGTGATAATTAGTTCTTTCACAAGTTAGTAGGAGAAAAGGAGCCATTGTTAGTGCAGTACCTAAAAGGAACTCAGAGAACAGTTATCATGAATACAATTATAATTATCACAACTGAAACAGTTTAGGCCATCTTGTGACCTTTGCATTAATCATAGTGTTTTCAGTTGCAAGAAGCGGTCTTTCCCTGACCCCTTAAAAACCTTTAGTCAGGAGGGAAACATGAGATCTACTGGTGGCACAAAGGTGAGGCATGGAAGGATCCAGAACAGAATCACAAACAGGATTATAGGACTCAATTTCTCTACCTTCTTACTTGATGGCCCGGTATACAGCTCTTTGGCCAAGTATTCTCCTCTGAGGAGCCCCAGCAGAGACTTTTCTTCCACACGTATTGACACACGTCTTTGAAGCCGGGCCCAGTGTCACAGGACTAATCCCACACTTGAAAAGTCTCAGGCTGGAGGATGGCAAGTTTGAGCCCAGCCTGGGCAACACAGCAATTGAGTGAGACCTTGTTTCAAAATCAAAAATAACAAATGGACTGGGGATGTTGCTTGGAGTAAATACCCTGGGCTCAAGGCCCATACCACAAGGAAAAAAAAAAAGACCTTTGATTATTTTCAAGCCATTCTTTTGTTCGAGGAGAATGGCTTTGGACAGGGGCTAATGAATAGAACCAACCCCAACTGAACTCAGTGTTGAAAATATCTGCTCATATTCTTCAAAATATGTAGTTACAAAAGATAAATGAAGAAAACTTCTACAGCATTCTGAGTTAAGACAAAGAAATATCATTAAAGTGAATCTCCCTCTCAGGTTTGTTTACCTGCTCTTCACATCGTGACAGAATCTGGCTAGAGGTTCACCACACCAACTCATGTTTTGCAAAATTTTTGAATATGAGCCACATTACTAGTTCTGAACAACAGAATATGAACATCTATGATCTATGCCAGTTTTCAACATAGCCCTCCACAAATGGCTGCCACTATTTTTGGTGGGTTTGCCCTTTGGTTATTTTGTGATTGGGTGCGTAAAATAGAACAAAGAATTTCCCAAGGCCCCCAGGACCTCTGGGTCACTTGTTGAAAAGCACCTAGATTACTGAGTCACATGGATTTGAAGTCATTCACCAACCACATTAGACTTCATGTTAAGAGAAAGAAAATGCACTATATTCAGCCACTGACATATTGGGTTATTTATTATAGTGATTAACACTAATTGCTCTGATTAATGCAGTCACTCAATCTAAGAATATGTTTATTAAATGAGTTTCGCTCCATTGACTACATAGTTCACTGACACCAAAATAAGTAGTCAAAGAGAAAGTTGGAGAGCACATCCAAAAAGAAGCCAGGCCCTGGGAAGCCATATGAACCAATTCACTTACTTCTGCTGTGAATGTTTGGGCCAGTGACCATGAATTAGAGATCATAATTTGAGATCAGTCATGCCCTTGGCAGATCTCTCAACTCTGCATGATTCTCCAACCCCATTATCACTTTCTGGACCAGGCTACCATCTCTGCTCATCTGGACGATAGCCGTAGTGTCCCATCTAGTCTCTCTGCCTCCAGTTCCCTCTTGTCATGGTTTAGATCTAAAATGTGCCCCCAAAGTCCCATGTGTTTGGAAGATGATTGGATTGTGGGGATGCGCTGTTCACCAGTGGAGTCATCCACTGGTGAGTTCAGTAGTTGAACGTGCTGTTAGGATCTCGTTGGAGGTGGGTTACTGGGGCCTGGAAGCATGTGTTCTTGTCGCTGGCTCCTCTCTTCTCTCTGTTTCCTGGCTGCCACAGTTGGAGCAGCTGTCCACTGCTGTGCCTTTGCATTTCTGTCATGGACCCTGTGGAGCACTGATTGAAACCATGAGGCAAAATAAATCTGTCCTCCTGTAAGTTGTGAGTGTCAGGTTTTTTGTCCCAGTGACAAGCAAGTGACATAACCCATACCTTCTTGTTTCCTTTCTTGTCACAGCAGCCACTGTGATCTGCCTAAAATTCAAAGCTGATTAGTGAAGTCCCTTGGTGTTTTGTAAATAAACACAATAATTTAATGTATTCCTCTGTGACTTCACTCTTACCTACTCTTTAGTCATGAAGTGTTCAGAATAGCTCAATAATGGTATTTACAGCTATTCTGTGTAGAAATAATATTTTGGATAGCTGGAGTTGAATAAAATATATGATTAAAGCTAATTTATCTGCTTTTAATTTTCTGAGTGAGGTTATTAGAAAATCATGAAGAACTACGTGACTCATACTTTTATTGAATGGTGCTGCTCCAAAGGATATTTCCAGGCATGGCTGATCATGTTCTGACTAACAGTGGATTTGCTGGAATAAATCTTTAGCCTCTTGGATGAATCTCTTTTTAAAAGAACAATGTTTATTTAGACACACAGCTAAAAGTCGTGCCTAGAAAGTCTTCCAGTGTGAGCGTGGTCTTGCCAACATCCTGTCATTGCACCAAGAGTCAACACTCATGAGGACACACAAGACAAGCCCATCCTTCATCCAAACCATCAAAACAACTTAAGAGAGAGAAAACATAAGTCTCGTTTTATAGGTGAAAACAATGAGACTCAGAAGGATGAGCTCTATCACAGAACTCAAGAGATGGAACTAGACCTCAAGTTTGACACAATGTTCTTCCCATAATTCTAATGGTGGAATTCTTTAAGACTGAGGGAGATGAAGCAAACTGTAGAAATTGTCAGCTGCTTCTAATCGTAGCTATTCAGACCAACTTCTCATTCTCCCAACACTCTGTAGGCCCAGAGATACAGAAGAGACCGTGTTTTGGTTTGGATCTGGAATGTCACCCAAAAGCCTAATGTATTTGGATGTTTGGGACTGCCTGTGGAACCATGTGCTATTAAGAAATGGGGCTTGGCTGAAAAGGGCAGAACACTGGGGCTTGACCTGGCAGGACATATGCTGGTTCCTCTCTTCCTCCCTCACTGGACTTCCTGTCTGCTGTGTGCTAAGCAGCTTTCCTCTGCTTATATCTCCAGCATGTGCTTCTATCGTGGCCACCAACCACTGATGAATGGAGTGAGACCTTCTGAAGATATGAGCTAAGATAAATACTTCATCCTCTATGTCACAGATTTTGGGTATTGTGTCCCATTGACAAAGATGCAATTAAGACAGATTGGTTACTTAGGAGTCTGCCAAAGCTATAGGAAGCTCGTGCCAGATTATTTCCCATCACTCCTCAAGCCTTCTCCTAGACCAAGGAAAGGCAGATGTAAGAAGTCATAAAAGCAGTTCTATTTCTTTGTCCCAGCCCCATGGCACAGGCATATGGCCATGAGAAGTGATTCATGATGGCAGTACGCAAGCAGTGAGAATCCTTCCAATGGAGACAAGAGACTTGAAGGAAGCAACAAACAGTGAGTTGTGACATTTTCTTCAGCAACAAAAATAACAACAATGGTCTGTAGAGCCTCTAAAACATGGCAGATACTGGTTGTAATCCTCCTGCTCTCCCCTTTGCACCAAGCTCAGTTCTATTTATTTTTCACCTCCTCTGACCCCATTTCTCAGCTCTCCTACCAAGAGTTCTCACTGCATAGTCATCATGTGTTTAGGGGCTGGGGGAATAGCACAGCGGTTAAAGACCTTGCCTAGCAAGCGCAATGCCCTGGGCTTGATTCCCCAGTGCCACATAAGCTGGGCATGGTGGTACACATCTGAAATCCCAACATTGTTGAGGCTGAGGCAGGAAGATTGCTGTGAGTTTGAGGCCAGCCTGGGCTACATAGTGAGTTCAGAACCAGCCTGGGCTAGAGTAAGACCCTTGCCCCACCTTCTAATAGCATATGAAATCAATAGATTAAGCCATATGATCCAATCTAGCCCCATAATCCAATCACCTTCCAATGATGCTTTGGAGGGACAAAGGTCAAGAGAGCAGCTCTGTTAACAGCGCCAGCCACACATTAACTCTGCCATTTTCTCCCCTTCTTCCTCACAGGGTTGACGTGTGTAACAGCCCCCTGTGCTCCCGACTGTGAGGACATTTAGACCACCCACAGTGAGGACATTGAAAGTAGATGAGGCAGTTTCATTACATCCTCTCCTGCCCCTCAAATGCAGCCCAGCACCTCACATCCGTGAGGACAGTCACTAAATAAACAAATGTAATAAGTAAGGAAATAAATAAATACAACTAGTGTGTTTCAGGATGTGGAGAAATTGGAACTCTTGCGCTGGTAGAAATGAAAAACGGAGCAGTTGCTATGGAAAACACCATGGCACTTCCTCAAAAAATTAAATATAGAATGCGTGTGTATGAATGATCCAGCCATTTCACTTCTGGATATGCACACAAAGAGCTGAAAGCGGGATCTCGAAAAGACACTTTACAACCACGTTTATAGCAGCATTGTGCCCAGCTGCTAAGTGGTAGCCACCCACGTGTCCTTCAGCGGATGAAAGGATAAGCAAATGGGGTTACACACAATGGGATATTACCGATTTTAAAAGAAAGAAAATCCTGAGATCTGTTACGTCTTGGGTGAAACTTGAGGACAGTATTCTGAGTGAAATAAGCCAGAAAGAGAAAAGAACCCTATGATTTCAGTTATGTGCAGTACCAGGCACTGTGAATCACAGAGATAAAAAATGAAACGCCATATGTTGGGAGGAGGGGGATGGGGATGTGTTGCTAAGTGGGTACTAAGTTGCATTTTTGCAAGATGGAAAGTTCTGGAGATGGACAGTGGTGACGGCCATTCCTTTCCTCTGTTGATGTTGCCTCTCAGGACCATTGCAGGTCCAGACCCACCCCACGGTCAAGACTTCTCATGCAAATTGTCTTAGCTACTTTTGTATTTCTGGGCAACAATACTCAACACTCATAACCTACGGGAGTAAAGACTTATTTTAGCTCACAGCCTCAGAAGATCTCAGTCCAGCCAGTAATGGTGGAAGTACATGAAGTACATGCTGGAGGTCTAGCAGGAGGAAAGACTGTTTACAGCATGGCGAGCAGGAAGCAGAGGGAAAGCAGAGGGCAGAGCTAGTGGATTCCTTCCCAGGCCACGTCCCAGCGATCTGTCCCTTCCAACCGGCCCCACATCCCAACCGCATAGAAAATCAATAGATTAATTCCCATGATCGAAAGATTCCAGATCCAAACCACAACACAAATGTGTCTCAGTCAGTCTTTCCCTCCACCCCAACACACTCCTCGGCCCCCCAAGCTGTTGGCATAGAAACAGCCATCTCTGGAAAGGCCTGCTGCAAGCTCAATCTCATAGACTCAAATGGACACATTCTCAAGACATGTTTTTGGCTTGATTTGCTTCGTTTTGTTCTTTGATCATGTCAACATGTCCGGATATGATTTTCATGGAATCAAAGGACTGAACAGGACAGGCCAAGAGTGACTGGGACTTACAAAACTGATAGATTGAGTCCAGATGGACTGGGACAGGTGCGGAGTCAACATAAACCGGGCACAAGGAACTAGTCAAGAAGTCAGGAGCTGTAACTCCTACTGCAGTGGTCCCTGACCTTTATGGCACCAGGGTCCAGTTTAGTTGAAGACTGTTCTTAGAAGGAACCATGACCAGGAGGGTGATGAAAGTTGTTGGAAGATAGGCTAGAAAGGGCGAGCAGCAGCAGGAGAGGCGCGAGAGGCGAAGCTCCGCCTCCTGTCAATCATCACTGGCAATAGGACCTAGCAGAACACTGACAGGAGGCGGAGCTTCGCTCGCTGCTCCCTTCCGATTGCAGCTCCTTTGGCCCAATGGCCTAGTCCTTCAGAGGCCCTGACCAGTTTCTGTCCATGACCTGGAGATTGGGGATCCCTGTCCTGTGATATAAACCTTTGGAATGAGTGAGAGAATCAATGGCCTTGGTGCCTTGTATGAGGACAGGCAGGACCTAGTAAAACCGTCCTGCTGAGAATTCACTTTGAACATGGGCTTTGATTGTCTCCTATTTTCTTGAGGAAAAAGTCAGCAGTTCAGTGCACATTCCCAGACAGGACCTGGGAGAAGAGGTAGGTCAAACTGGCTTCCGAAAGAGACACTCTGTTCCAAGTTCAGGAGTATGGGCAGATTCCTGAATCTGGAGTTAAAGGTCGTTCCTGGGTCAAGAGAATGGGAGGGGAGCTACAGAGCAGGCTACACACCAATCAACCAACACAGGTGGCCTCTTCACCTCCATGAATGAACACATTTCTTTGTGCACTATGACACAGGCACACATCTACCTGTGCACGACTGAGATTCATTCACCCATAATCTTAAGCTCTTGCAAAAATTTACACACAGCTGTTTTGTGGCACAGGGATTTTTATATAGTCAAGTCTCCATATTCATACTGCTATATGGAGTTCACACATCTGCACAGAATCTCCTGTTTGCTTATAGGCAAGCATGTGTGTGTGTGTGTGTGTGTGTGTGTGTGTGTGTGTGTGCGCGCACATACTCACACACACACATGCAGCATAGAAAAAGTCCCACCCTGTCCACCGCATGCACAAACAATCATGCTTCTGTTTTTCCTATGCCCATTTGAAGAACAAAAATGTAAAATAAAGGCATGTAAGAGTTCCTCTATCTCTGGAATCCTGGGAAAGTCCATTTTCTGGAATTAAGGAAGGGTTCAGTTCCTAATTTGCATGCCTAATCAGTTTGTATCAGTTTTAATCTAAGGTCTTCTCTGGATGATCCTGATTTCTTGATGCTAGTGGTAAACATTCTGGAAGAATTCTGACGTCATCTATAAAATTTAAGTGGGATGTAGAGGGGAGGTTTTGATTTTAATCAAGGATCAAGCCAGAATTCTCTCGCCATCTTTTAGGGACAGGACATCCCAGACTGGTGCTCCTCTTCCTCACCTTGTCATAGACCGCCACGTAGCTTGTGGGTGTGACCACACCGCACCTTGCCTCATATGCCCTGGGCCTCTTTTATCCTGGTCTGCCCCTTGCGCCCTGGGGAAAGGTTTCCTTTCAGGTACACAGCAGGCCAGACCCGTCCTGCCAGACCCGTCCTACCTGGCCAAGGATCCCTCCACACCCTGGAGGAAAACAGTGGGAATGTTGCTGGCGTGCACCCACTTAGCTGGCCCTGAGAATGACTTCATAAGTGCTCTGGAGTTTGCTTCCTTAGAGACCAGAAATACAGAGGTGTCAACACCCTGTGACCTTTGATTAATGGGAGTCAGGAGCTAAGGGGTAAAATCTTCCCGTCCCTCCTCTGTGGTGCATTGTCTACAGATGTGCCATTGGTACAGAGTGATGACCAAGTCACTCCACACTGATTTGTGCTTCATCTTCCTCACCTGCTACTCCATTTCCCTCTTCCTGTCTTCTTGCTTCCCTGGGAATATGCAACCAAAAAACCACTAAGCTTTTGACTCCAGCCCTGTTTTCTGCAAAGTCCAGCCCGGAGAGTCTTCGTCAAGCTGGATTCCCAGCTGAGATCAAGAGACAATGACCTACATTCTTTGGGTGGATGCTTGCCCACCTGTAAGGAGGGCCCTCATTGGGAATTTTCTCACAGAGCATGCTTTCAAATATTAGAACATGAAGTGATGGTCAGGAAAAAAAATTACAAATTTCTTCGGTCGGTAAAATTAACAACAGCAGGGGAATCAGAATTTTCCAGAAGCTTTAGATAAGATCAAAGGAGGTGGAAAATTAGGGTGTCTCTTTCCTTTCTGGTGTCTCTGTCTTAGTTCTCAGTTACCAAAAGTCTGGTACCTTTCTGGCTCCACAGGGAAATCACCAGGGACCATGGATCCTGTACTGTCCTGGGTTCACCTGACAGTTGTTATTTATCAGGGACCTGGAATTCTCCTATGATCTAGGTGACACTTGTCAGTAGCCAGGGATCTGGCCCAGTCCTGAGCTAAGGGTGGCAGTTGTCAGGGATGGAGCTAAGGTTCTAACCGTGAGTGCTTGATCAAGGTTTGGAACAAGCTTCCTGGATATACAGTAAAAGACAGAAGATCAAACCTTCTAGTTATGGTAAGTTAACTTTTTAAGACCTATTATTATATTAATCACGAGGAAAAATAAAGTAAGATTTTGAATAAACAGATGTTGTGAGAGACTCATGAGAAAAATCAGGATGCTTGGTCCTGATCCTGAGGAGCCAAGACAGAAGGTGGCCACGCTGAGCTTCGCCGTCCCCCAGTTCCCCACCATCGCCCATCATCCCACAGGGCATCAATGGTGGCTCAGTGATTAGTGGTCTCATGCCAGAAATGAGCAATGTAAATATAATTGTAGTTTCAGCAGATGAGGAACAAGAGAAAAAAATAAAAACACGGAATAGAAAATGCTAAAAATTTTCCATAACTAATGACAAACACCAATGTTCAGTTCTGAAGTCCTCATAATCTTTAAGTTAAGGCAATTTGCACATGTGTGTGCACACACACACACAGAGCCACAGAATACGTGGTGGAAACTCAAAGGAAAAGAACAATGTTGTTAAGGCAGCGGCCAGGGAAAATGCACACTGCACTCAGGCAAAGCACGACACAATGGACAGCCAAGTTTTCAGTAGAAATTATGTGGGCAGAAATCACTGAGACTTCCTGGGCAAGGATTTTCTTTTCTAATGTCTCTGATGTCTCTGACACAGTACTGGAATTAGAAGTATAAGGATTTCTTTATCCACTCACTTGTAGATGGGCACATAGATCCTTTCCAGGATGAAGCTATTATGAGCCGTGCTGCTATAAACATGGATGTGCATGTGTCCCTATGATATGATTACTTACGATGCCTACAACAGCTGGAGTTGGATCAAATACTTCTGTCTTCAGCTGTAAGGAATTTCCTGGCTCTCTATAGTGATTGTATCATCGTACAATCCCACCATCAGTGTAGAAGCGTTCCCTTTTCCCCACATCCTTACTAACATGGGTTGCTTTTTAAGTTCTTGATGTAATGTGGAATCCACACACAATGGAATAGTATGCTGCCACAAAGAAAGACAGGTATGAAGCATTTGTATGAAAACGGAGGCATCTTGAGTCAATAATTCTCAGCAAAATGAACCAAAATGGTTAAGCATTTCATGGTATCTCTTATGTGAGATTGGCAAAAATACATGTCTCAAAGATCTTAAAGTAAAAAAGGACGGACAATAGGGAGATAGACTTTAGTACCAGGAAGAGATGTTGAGAGTGGGAGAGGAAAGAAAGTGTTGAGAAAGGAAAAGGAGAGGGAAAGGCAGTCACAAATGACACGCCTGAGCACAAATTCCACAAGTTATATGTCATTAACATACAGATAAATTCAGAGTGTACATCTACTCAAACACAAATGCAAAAAATTCAACAAAAATAAAGCAGAGAAGAGAAAGAACGTTACGTGGGAGAACCCTGTACTTCCCTAGAAATTTTGCTATGACCGTAAAACTGCTCTAAAAAACAAAGTCTATTAATAAAAAGAAATGTTAGAATTAATTACTGTAAGTCACAAAATCTTACCGACTCTGAGCAGTGAGGCAGAGGCCTAGCACATAAACATGTGCATCTTCTTGTTCATATTAAAATGCTCAGATTCACGTGACAAATAGGAGACTTTCATGCATCCTGTTCATAAAAGTAAACAACTCATAGAATAGCTGGATCTCTACAATGTGGTGGGTATTGCTGAGCAGAGTTCACATCTACTGTGTCATTTAATCCTTCAATCAATTTATAAGAGAAATATTAGGATAAATCCTGGTAAGGTTTAGCTGCTGGTAGGTGACATAGACACCAGCCTCCCACAGGAAGGAAAGGGTGGAGACCCCTGATTCAACGGTGCACATCAGCCCCAAGTTCACTTCTCAGTCCAAGGCCCGGGTCCTTCCCACAGTGCTCATCTACAGACCAGGGCAGCCCTGTTATGAAGAAGTCCATCAGAATGGTTTCAACAACTCGAGGTCTTTTTGGAATAGAATAAGAATGTTTTTATTTTCACTTGGAACATCCTCAGATTGCTTTATCTAATTATCATAAAGATATTTGCAAAAACTTCCGCTTTTCATTCACAAACTCGGCTCTATTTTTCTGGAAGGTGTTAACCTCCTTGGCAACAAATTCTGTTCTTGGAAACTTCTGATGGATGCCAGTCTTAGTTAGGTGAGGCATGAGTCGCTCCTGAAGGCGAGTGTACTCTAGGATGGGGAAGGAGCATTGAGAAGTCATACAGACTTTGGATAGAATTAGGAACTTCGTGGGGGTAATTTACACCACTGTTAGAATTCTGTGGGGTATGGCCGATAGCGCTCACTTGAGTATGTTATGCTTCCCATGGGTTTTCAGTGTCCACAGGTACTTTTTATTCACAACTGGGAGGAGAGTTCTAATGGTATCTATTTTCTTTTCTTTTTTTTTCAAACAGTAGTCCAGACTGGTTCTGAACTCATGATGTAGCCCAAGCTAGCCTTGAACTCACAGCATTCTCCTGCCTCAGCCTTCTGAGTGCTGGGGCTATAGACATGTGTCACCACGCCTGTCTCACATAGTGCTGGGGAATCGAGCCCAAGCAAGCACTCTAACCTCTGTGGTGTTCCTGCAGTGCCTCTGGTGGCATCGAAGGAAGGACTGAACAGCTGATGTGGGGAGAAAGGAGCCGTGGCCACCAAAGGCTTCCCAGCTTCCCTGGAGGCTGTCTCTGCTACAGTCCTGCCCCAACAACCCAGCCGTGACAGCTAGGGACAAATGTTCAGTTTCCAGAGAGAGAACCTCTGACGGCCCAGATTGGTCCCCTATCCCTCTTGGATCAACACACCGTGGGCGGGGAGGCGGTGCCTTCCTGTGGAAACATGGTGGCTACCAGTCACTAAGCCCTTTATTCTTCCACAAGTCACTCGAAACGTGATATTGTGCTGGATTTTTATTGTGCCCTATCTCAGCTCTTTTGTTTTTTCAGCCGCTTATAACCCATTACGCACTTTCTGAATAATTTATTTCCCAAAGAAATTCCCAGTCTCCAATTACGTCCAGATATTTATGAAGTCCTAAGTCAATGCTTTAGATACTTCAGAGTATCTTTAACTTTCAGGCACTAATCCGGAATGTAATATGCCAGAGGAGTAAAGCAGTCCCTGATTTCAGGATATCACCAAATGGACTTAACTCCTTGGATCCAACTATAAAAACATTTATTCATTTCATTAAGCAGTTTCAGATCCCCTGATTAAAACACGCGGAATGACTTCCAGCGCTCAAAGCAGGCAATGGTAGGTCATGGCGGCAGAGAGCTGAGCCAAGTAAATGTTAATGTCATGATAGCGAAGACACGCAGAGAGCCCGGCTGGTCGGCTGGTCATAGACAGTCCCGGCATTCCGGGTAGAAGGAGTGGGGGAAATGGCACAGAGGTACAAAATGTTCTAGCATGTCATCTGCCACCATGTGCCTACAACAGAGCCTTGTTCATCTCTGGTCACATTTCACTAGCGGGGTGTCAATCACAGTCATGACTCCTCCCTCTCTGTGTGCTCCTCCTACTGCCTCAGCTGAAAATCAGAAAGAAACTGCTGACACCTCTGAGCCGAACATCCACAATGAAACCGCTGAGGAGTTACAGAAAGCTCTTTAGGATAGTAGACTCGGGTCTTAGTTTGGAACAAAACTGTTGTACCTGTCACTTACTCAACACAGAGTTCAAGATAGCTGGACTGCTGTATCTATCTCAACCTTGGCTTACATATGCCTAGAGACAAGCAAGGCTGCTCCAGCCAGCCTATCCACTGCCTGAAGAGTTCTGTCAGTTAAAATATTGTGCCTTGGAATCGTCACCTGTCTCCCAGAATGCTTTGTGCCCAGCAGGCCTGTATCAATACACTGGGATTCTGAAAACAAATCCGATTACTCCATGTGAGTGGTGCCTCTTGGTTACAAAACATGGTTCTAATTGTGTCCTCAGGGTTCTTCTTCCCCAATCCAGTATACTCCAGACAGACAGAGCCCCCCCATCCCCAGACGGTATCATTTGCTGTAGTGAGTTGGTGCTGGGGATATGAAAGTGAAACCACCTTGGTTCTTGTTCTTAAAGATTTTACTAAATAGAAGAGAAGGACATTGTTATGGTCTTGAGTCTGGGATGTTCTCAGAAGCTTCGTGTGTTTGGAAGGTGATTTAATGGAGGGATTAGTGCACCGATTTCCCGGTAGGGCTTGGTCTGGAGGAGTGGATTACTGAGGGTGCTGAGGACCAGGACCCCTGAGGGTGTGGCCTGCAGGGACACATTCTTGCTGGGCTTCTCCACAAGGCCCTGCCTCTTCCTCTTGCCATACCATTAGCAGCTGCTCTCTGCCAGCCCCTTCCACCACGCTGCCATTACCAACCACCCATGACCAGACTGAGACTTCTGAACTGTGAGCTTTAGTTGTGAGACTCAATACTGTGGCCCAACAATGAAAAAGGGACTAAGGCAGACACTGAAAGAGACTCTTGCAATTAGGGACGATGTCTTTCCTAACATAGGGAAGTTGGGAACACAGAAAATTTTATGATGCTCTAAGAAGGCAGAGGAGCAGCAGAAATCCAGCCTGGAAAGATAAGGGATATATGGAGGAAAGAATGCTGGGTGTGAACTGCCACGGGTGATCAGATGGCTGGGCGCTCGCCTGGAGGTGTGCAGTACATGGCCTGCCCTGCCCTCCAGAGCACCCCTAATGGGTGGGCGGGTCCCTCGGGGGAAGCTAGTGTAAGACAGACAAGGGGGAAAACATGGTCGGGCAGATAGGAGAAACGGCAGAAAGTTCTGGGCATATGGTGCTATGTTCCCTGAGAAAATGCTGAGAATTAGAGTCACCAAAAGCAATGCTGCCAGAATGAGAAGAGGCTGAACTTCAGCAAAGAGTGCCAGCTCGTGGAGTGATGCCACCTACCTACACAGGCTGCTGAGGACCAATGGCGCGCCACCTCTCTCCGAATTCCTTGTGTGGTAACAAAGCACTGCTAGTTTGGAGTCAGACACCATGGAATTATTTACACTAGGGAAATAGGCAGATACTGACTTGGGCTTTTTTTTTTTCTCCTAGACAGCCCATTGTTCAGCACTTAACAACACACGGCTACTTGTCAAAAGACTGAGAAGGACTTGGTCCCCAAATACCTGCAGGCCAAGGACAGACTTCAAGACTCAGTCGATGTTAATCCACCCTGGATTGATATGCCACCACAACTCACTGAGCAGGGAGGGCCTGGATTCCTCCGCTCTCACACCTCGGCCTGAGAGATTCAAGAGGGCCCACTACACCATTTGGATGAGAATCTGGGATGCACAGAAGGAGAGGCAAGGATTTCGAGGGCAGTTGGAGTCCATTCTCCCTGTAGGAATAATTCCTGTGGGCAGAGATCAGAGCCTTTAGCTGGGTGGGTAAGTCCCAGATACTAGCTTCTTCCCACGTGCCAGACATTGTTCTATATTTGCTACATGTACTAACTCATCTAGTTCCCACAGGCATGTGACTGGGTAATATAAGTCACAGGAAAGTTGTGTCAGGTGGCGAAGACATGCTATGCTGAGGAAAAATGATGGCATTGGATAGAAGGCTTATTATATTCTAATATAAATAGCCTGAAACAGGAAGCAACACATATTACTGTTCTCTTGGCAGCAGCAATTGCATTAGAGTAAAGACTCCTAAGGCTGTTGCTAGTTACAGTCCATGTGTAAGGTCCATTGCATGTCATTGCAATCCACCCCATCACCAGCTTTGGGGTCAGTAATGTGTAGTAGATGCTTGTGGGTGTGTCCTGCAATCGTGTCTTTATTTCGCAGTAGCATCCTGAGTTGCTTGTGGAAACAGTTGCTCTGACCTCTTGAAGTGTCATTTGGTGGAGGTGACCTCCTCTCTGCTCCCCGTGGGCATGAGGTCAGGGGAACAAGCCAACGCACGCAACACATTCCACTGGCTAAAAAAACTGGGTCAGGAATGAGCCTGCGATCATAGTCAGATCAAGGAAAGTTAGGCCCGAAGGGCACAGGCTGCTTTTCCACTTGGTTTGCATATAGGAAGAAGAGTGGAGGCCTGGAGCTATTGACTGAGACTAAGGGGTTGGAGGAATAGCACAGTGGTTAAAGCACTTGCTTTGCAAATGCAAGGCCCTGAGTTCGATTCCCCAGCACTTCATAACATAGGCATGTGGCTCATGCCTATAATCCTAGTGTTTGGGAGGCTGAGACAGGTGCATTGTCCTGAGTCCAAGGCCAGCCTTGGCTACCCCAGTGAGTTCAGGATCAGCCTGGGCTACAGAGTGAGCCCCTGTCTAAAAAAAAAAATCCCTAAGACTCAGATTCTACATTTAAAAATAAAAGTTTGTTTTTACTCTAAGAATTGTATTGTAGGAAGGGAGGGACAGAGGGACATAGAGCATTGTGTTTTAATAGATCATAATCCTCTGCTTTGTTTTACCAACAAAAATAACCAAAGACATTCTTCCTGCAGTTGTTTTAGTTAGCAGGTGAGAAAGGGTCTTGGCACTCAGAAAGGGAAAAGCGACCAAGAGACTATCTGAGGGGGGAGGAAGAATCCCACCCAAATAAATGAACCCTCAAACTTCAAAGCAGGTGACTTCAGAGGCAAGTTAATTATGTGCCCTTGAAAGAGGTCACAAAGGAGATATTAAGGTGTACTAGTCAAGGTTCTCCAGAGAAGCAGACAGAGGTTAGACAGAGATCTACGGGGAGAATTTTATTATGGTAATCGGCTACGTGCTTACGGCAGCTGAGGAATCCCAGCAAATGCCTTACACAGCTGGCAAAGCAGGAAGGCTGGCAATGCCTCCAGTCTCAGTTTGAACTACTGAGAATCAGGAGCTCTCGTGTTCAAGGTCAAGAAAGGACAGTGTTCTGGCCCAAAGAGAGAAAGAAAATTCAGCTTTCCCCAACATTTTATTCCTCTGGGCCCTCAACGGATTGGATGATACCAACTTGGGAAGGACTGTCACCCTGCCTCAGTGACTTGAATACAGACCTCTTCCAGAGACACTACCACAGACACCCCCAGAAGCAAAGGTTTGCCAGTGTCTTATTCATGGTGCTTTGTCACTGAGACACAATACCCATCACCCATAGCTTAAAAGAGGATGGGTTTGTGTTGGCTCACATTTTGGGGATCTCGGTCCTTGCATGGTCAGCAGGCAAGGCAACATGGCAGACTAGCCGGGGAGAAGACAGCTGGCAAGGTGGAACGGTGTAATAGACTAGTAGCGGACAGCTTATCCTACCACAGCCAGGAAGGAGAGTGACTAAACAGAAGCCAGGAGCAAGAATGTTGCCTTCCAGAGCATGTGCTCAGTGATCCTCCTCACCTTTAGGCCAGATCCCTCCTCTTAAGTGCCCATGAAATCACCAGTGGCTTTATCCCCCAAACACAGAGGTGTTCAGGAGATATTCTAGCTTCAAACTGTAACAACCAGCAACCTAAGAATACTTTAGTCCAACCAAGTTCACACATAAAATAAGCCATCTTAAGCAATACCCCAAAATCTATCCAAAGGAGTCAAGTATTGAAGACCTGGAAAGGAGCCTCAGTGTTTGCGTCAGGGGAGGATCGCCTCTTCCCACCCACTGGAGAGAAGATGCATCTGTCTCTGGGACAGATCTATGCTTAGGTCAGGTGTAGAGGTGGATTTCTCACTGGATTAAAAGCTGGAGGGCAACGATCATGTCCTAGTCACTCATGTGGAGGAGGGCTTCAAGGAGGGTGGACCTATGTCTCTTCAACCACAGCTGACATCGTCTATACATCCTTGCAGGCATTTTAAGTCGTCTTTTCACTTTAACATCACGTCAGGCCAGTTTGAGATTTAATGCTTGGTTTAGAAGTGACTATGAAACTGGACTGCAAAGAAATTCTGTCATCAGCCTGTCCCTGCTCTTCCAGGACAAGATGAGGAGGTTCCCGGAGGAGTTTCAGACTCAGAAAGTAGAGTTAAGTACACCTGGTATAAATAGTAGCTCTGTTGTTCATGTGTAAGCAAGTGAAAATTATATCAGCTGCGGAGAAATGGAAATTCTTGCACACTGTTAGTAGGAATTCAAATTAGCATAGTTGTTATGGAAAACCCTATGGATGTGACTCAAAAATTAAAAATAGAACTACCATATAATCCCTGAAGAAAAATAAGTACGTATGTTGAAGAGACTGCACTCTCTTGTTACTGTAGCACCATCCCCAACAGCCAAGAAATGGAAAGAATGTTGTGTCCACGCACGGATGAACGGATAAAGAAAACGTGGTACCTAATTACACTCAGGTAGGTGCTACGAATCCCTCGAAAGAAACGAGACCCTGTCATTTGTGATGACACAGGCAGAGTCGGAGGCCATTATGTGAAATAAGCCAGGAAGAGAGAGACGAGTACTACATGATCTCATTTCTATGTAGAATATTAAAGAATTGATGTCGTCGAGCTTGAGAGTGGAATGTTGATTTCAAGACACTGGGGAGATAGGGATCCGGCGGGTAGACATTGATTAATGGATTCTAAGTTTCACTTAGATAAAACAATAGGTTCTGACGTGCTATGGAAGGATGCATATTTGAAAAAGCTAGAAGAGAGGAGTTTGGGTGCCTACATTAAAAAGCAGTAATAGTTTGAAAAATAGATGTGACTAACTTGATTTAAATACATGTATTGAGATATCACACGGTACTTTATAAATATGTACAACTCTTATGTTGTTTTCTTTTTTTTTTTTTGAGACAGGGTCTCGCTCTGTAGCCCAGGCTGCCTTTGGACTCACATGTTCCCTCTGCCACTCCCTTCCTCCATGATGTTTCTGCCTTGGAGCAGGCCAGCCATGAACTGAATCCACTGAAATCATGAGCCAAATTAGACTTCCTTAAACCTGTAAGTTGTGGATGTTATGTGTTATGTCTCAACTACAGGAACATTGACTAACATAATGTCATTAGAATGACCCACATCTTTTCTTCTCACTACTTTTCTCCTTATACATGTTATCCACTTGCTCGAACAAAAACATTAACAATGATCTGGGGTTCTCTTTTGCACAGACTGCACACTCAGTCTTTCAACAGGTCTGGTGGTCCTCACTCCAAAACCCACTTCAGACCTGTGCATCTCTTTCATTCTCACCTTGGGCATCTGGGGAAGCCACCTCCTTCTCTTGCTGGGCATACCTCAGTTTCCAGGTGGGTTTTCTGCCTCAACTCTACTCCCTTCCAATTATTTCTGTACTTATGCAAAGCAATCACTTTGCAACCTAAACTTGACATGCTGCTGCCTGCTTAAAATCCACAATGTCCTCTCATTGTCCTTGCAGTGCGAGCCAGACTCCAGGCTTGGGACGATCAATCCAGTCAGTCCTAAGCTGGGCACGAGGCACAGGGACAGCTGCATTCATCTGGCAGTAGCATCATTCACCACAGTGACTCAGCAAAAAGTGATGAAAAGTTAGCAGCCTCTATTTGAGTGTCAAGAGCTGGTGGATCACAAGTCTTGTACTTAGGGCTGGGTCTGAGAATGAGAGAGGTCCCAGCTGCAGGGCATTGGCATTGCTTGATATATCCCTCGGCATAGCTCTTTTTCCCACAGACATGGAAATTAGGATTTCTTTCTTCTCTCTCTCTTTCTTTCTTTCTTTCTTTCTTCCTTCCTTCCTTCCTTCCTTCCTTCCTTCCTTCCTTCCTTCTTTTCTTCTTTCTTTCCTTCCTTCCATTTTCTTTTTCTTTTTTCTTTCTTTTTTTCTGTCTGTCTGTCTTTTTTCTTTTCTTTTCCTTTGTAAAACCAGAAATAAACCCAATACATTTACACTCAGCTACATATCTCTAGCTCTGTTTCATTATTTTATTTTCAAATTGAGTCTCACAAAATGGCTAAGTTGCCCTGGCTGGACTAGAACTGCCTCAGCTTCTAAAGTGCTAGGATTCCATGCATGCACCACTATGCCTGGTTCCAATCATTGTTTCCTGGCGCATATTTCTCAATGAAAGCTTTGGAAACTGGAAAAAAATTTCAAAACCTTTATGCCAGTTTACATATATATATATATATATATATATGTGTGTGTGTGTGTGTGTGTGTGTGTGTGTGTGTGTGTGTGTGTGTGTGGTGTATGTGTGTATCTATCTCCCAAATCTCTCTAATCTGGCCCCTACTGTATCTCTAGACTCCCCACACTGCTGTCTCCCTTCACGCCCTTCCCCAGACTTGTCCATTTCTGCCTTTGCTTCTCATGACTGCTAATTTCTGTCTCCTGGCCTGTGTAGGAGCTTGGCCCTTTGCCAGAAAGGTCCAGCCCCTGGTGTCACCAGCCTCAGTCCCTTTCCCTGTGGAAAACTTCATTGTTACCTAATAGCATGAAGAAAATATTAATCAAGCATCAATTCATGTTGTTTGTTTTCCTGTTTTAGCTTACCTTCTGCAATATGTAATATTTGTACATTCAAGGTTAGATGGAGAAAAAGCCTCACTCCTTCCCCATCTCCAGCCATCTCAGGTATCTCAGGAAGTCACTATTTCTCCTTTTCCTGTTTGTGCAGTCTTTCTCCATCTGGTCTATATAGTTCAGAACTAGTATATTATTTTCCTTGACTTTTACATTAATAAAATGGTAGCACACTAACCACACTTCTCTGCAAGTTTCTCTTTTACTTAATTAGGTGTCTTAGATATCATCTCACCTATCTATCTATCTGTCTGCTGGTCTGTCTGTCTATCTTAATCAGATTTCCCATCACAGAGAGAAAATATCGGCACTTGAAATTGAAGGTAAAAGGAGAAGTTTAATTGGGCGCATGGTTTCAGTCCATGGTTGGCTAAGTCCAACGCGGAAGCATTATGGCAGGAGGAGCAAAGCCGTCCAGCTCATGGCAGCCAGGAAGCAAATCAGAGGAGCAATGCCAGAGAGAGACAAGCCAGAACCACAATTACTGCCACCCAAGGCCCCACCTCATGGCACATGTAGACATATGCACCCAGAAGCATGCACCACTTATCCCCTACACAATTCCCAAACCAGTCACAGTGACATAGTTAAAGTTGACGGCCCCACTACCTATCACTGACTTGCAGTTTTCAATAGCTACAAAATGCTGCAGTGTAGGGACACCACCCCCCTCCATTGACGGGCTTTCACATTGTTTTTAGTCTTTGGCCACTTCAGGGATCCAGTGAATATCCTTGTACTATTTTATGAATATTTTTGTAGGTGCCTCATTTGGTTTGCATATGTGCTAACAGGTTTCTGGGATAAATTACCTGGGAGTCAAATTGCTGGAGCAAAGTGAATGTGCATTTTAAACGTCCACAGCTATTGCCCAAGTGTCCTCCACCAAGGCCACCCCCTTCCTCCTTCTTCCAGCCTTGCCTTACATGAATCCTCTGTAGAGCAATTATCACGTTTCAGGAGTGTTTGTAGTTGCTTATTTCCCTCCAAGGTGGAAACCATTTATTGCCCTGGAACTCCCATCACACAGATTATTGTCTGCTAAGCTCCCAATAAATGGGTTTGGAATACATGAACAAACACGAGAAACCACACGGAAAGGAACAAGAGATTTAGCATCCAAACAGCTCTCGTCCTGGCTCCATCCCAACTGTGTGTCCTGGGGCAACTTGCTTACCCACTCTGAGCCCTGTTTCTGCATCTGGTAAACAGAGATAATAATAATCCGTACTTTGAAGACAGACTCTGAGGACCAAATAGGATCATAATTGTATTGACAGCCTTATAGCTAGAGCTTTGTGGAGACGGGAAGGGGACATGGAGATGGGGAGCACGGAAAGGGGAGAGGGGCAAGGGGAAATGACTGACTCACAGCGTGTGCGCCCACCACTTCCCCGGGGTAAATATAATTATTGTGCATTGCAAACGTTTACCAATTAATGAATAATTATGGGAGGAATGTAACTTGAGATAACCTCAAATAGTTGCTAAGCAACTGGCCAGCTAAGAGATAAATATCAAAACCAGGATGGTGCATGAACCCAGAAATGGTAAGACTTGAACCCCATAAACTCCCAATT
The DNA here is from genome assembly GCA_004027205.1 of Ctenodactylus gundi. NCBI lineage: Eukaryota > Metazoa > Chordata > Mammalia > Rodentia > Ctenodactylidae > Ctenodactylus > Ctenodactylus gundi. The sequence continues at coordinate 124,994 of PVKB01004005.1, forward strand.
ACAGCTGTGGAGACCACGGGCTAAGCGAGCAGGGCTGGCACCAGCCAGCATTTACTAAAGAGAAGGTCAATTTGCCGGCAAATGCTCCCTCTCGAGAAGCAGATGCCTGGCTCCAGGCTTCAGGTCTATCAGAGGAACCAGGGACACTTCATCCTGTCACTACCAACAATCAGCTATAGTTTTTGAGGAGACAAAACAGAAACATTCATTTACAAAGGTGGCTAAAGGTGGGGTTCGGTGAGTCAGGAGCGAAAGTTGTGTTCTGGGAGGGGACATGGTGCTGCCTTTCCTTCTGGGAGTGCGAGGTGCCTTCCCAAAGGCACAGGGCGGCCCCAGAGAGTGACCAAACAGAGGACTGCACAGCCCTGCGGGAATGAGCCAGACCAGCCGTAATTAGGACTCGCTGGCCTTGGCAGGACACAGCTGGCAGACACTGCACGCTGAGCACTGAAGGGTCTTACTGGGGAGAAAGCCTGGCCCGTTTCCAGCCGTCACTGGGCATAAGGCCGCCCTGCTGTCTCTGTTTTCACTTGTGATTGATCACTGAATAGCTGCCCAAATTGAGATGCCCTGCCCAGCCCCCAGCCTGACAGAAAAATCCCAGGCACTACCCTGGAGTCCACCAGGCAGGAGCTGGTGATGGACAGAGGACTCATCGTGGGAGCACGGAGACCTCAGAGCTAGCTGGGAAGTGGGTTTGTCACAGCCCTGGGCCCAGGAGGCAGGTCCCTGGGAACAGACAGCCCTGCTACTGCGTCACCAGCATGCAGCACTCCGTGTCAGAAAGCTCTGGGGTTGAAACCCTGCTCTGACCCCACCCCATGTCACTTTCCTGAGGGCCACACTTGCAAGTCAGTGAGTGTTGCATGGACAGAAAGTCTAAAAGACCACTCTCATACCCAGCTACAAGTGTTCTACATAGTTTAATCTACAGAGCAGGTGTGTGCCACTCCTAGGGCTGAAGAGGAATGAACTCTTCCAACTTCTCCTGCAGGACTTTCTAAAGTTCAAAAATCCTTTAAATAAATGGTCAATTTCCCAAAGCATCACATGCTGGCACCAGTCTCACTGGACTGATGACATAAATGTTCTATGGCTACTGAGCACCTCTGTGTGCCAGGTACTGGGTATCCACGACTTCAGGCTCCACAACCCACCTGGGAGGTAGATCTAGTTACCTGAGCTAACTGCTTTCAGAGAGGGACAGAGACTGGAGCAAGGTCATGAAGATGGGAAATTTCTGACTGAAATTTGAGATACAAATTTATTTGACATTAATTCAGCCTCAGACCAACCATTAAAGAGCCCAAGGAGTTGTAACAATGCATAGTGGTTGCTCTGGCTTGTCTGCACAGAATGAGGACATTGGCCACAGAAGGCCAGCTTCTTACCTACGCCATGGCGGGGCTCTTCAAGCACTGGCCTTGGGATGTCTCCCAGCTGATAAGTGGTGGTTTTGAGGTGCCTTTCTGAGTCTGTTACTCCAAAGAAGCCCAGATATCAATGAGCAGGTGGAGTGTGGAAGCACTGAGGCCATCCCTGACCATACCAGCTGTCCACCCTGCGTCACTATGCACCTTTGTCCCGCCCCTTCCTCGTCAGGCCGCACTGCCCTCCAGACGTGGTCTCTGCCAGATGGGTGCCTCTTTCTCCCTACCCTGAGCTGCCTTCTCTGCACAAAGCGCCTGGTCCTCATTTCTTCATTTCTGTTGTATTTTGATCTTGTTGACTGTACTTCCCTACTCACCTGTCAGAGCTTGTTGGGGACATAATAGATGGCTTATTACAACTTACTCATGTCTATATCTCTAGAACATATGGCCCTTGACACAGAATTATCTCAGTCTGGCATAGTTTAAAGTAGAAAGAGATTTGGACAAAGTTCTTGGGTCCTGGACTGATATGAACCTCTGATTTCTCGAGATCGTTCATGAATGATAGCTGTCCCTGCGCAGCAGAGAGGGAGGAGAGGAGAGAGGAGAGAAGAGAGAAAGGAAAGGGTGATGAAAGGAGAAAAGAAGAGAGGAGAGAAGAGAGGAGACACGTCCTTTTTCCCTTTTACCAATCAAAATATCCTGCTTTACTTTGATTGGACTTGAGCCAATCACTGCAGTCACTGGTGAGTCAGTAAATTGCTTGGCCTGGGAGGCCTAGGGTAGTAAACCAATCATAGCCTAGTTTCTACCCAGCAGCATCACCCTTAGAAAAGACAGACTGAAGGTGAGCAACTTCACTCCAGGCTAGGGGTCATCACTACCTGCTGAACAAGTATAGACACTACCTAGTTTTTAAATAGTTTTATTGAAACACTGCCATGCTCATTCGGGTGTGCAATATGATCTGATCTATGTTCCCTTGGTACTCCAAAGTCCTAGTGAAGTATGGCTTGAAATAAGTGAACAGGATTTGCTATATGGTCCCTGACCTAGAAGGTGTGCTCACCTCTGCACTCCAGAGAACCCCAAAAACCTGCTGCTTCATTTCCCAAATCACTCTGGTCCTCCTCCTCAGACTCTGAGGTAGCCAGTACCTTCTTATATATTGTTCTTCTATGTGTAATTAAGTAAACTCTAGCCTGATTATATTGTAAACAATCCAAATAGCTTCAAAACACACAGGTCCCCCAGAGACCTCCCCGGACTGCTAGGTATATTCCATAGAATCTTTCTGGAGAGTTCCTCACCCACTTTCCTACATGAGACTCTAGTGAGACAGTGTTGTGGTCCTAGGGGAAAGATGAATCCCTTTTAGACCTATCTTTGAGGCCATAGTGCTCAGAGAAACACTGCACAAACAGCTTCACGTCAATGTTCCTTGGGACAGATGTTTCAACACAGTCATCCCTGAGCTGTGAGCTATTTGAAATTCCAGACATTCCCTCCAGCATTCCCTTCCTTGCCTTCCCTGACACCAGCCTGTCCCCTGTCAGGCCACGGAGACGGAATAGATTCATGGCCACCAGTGAGTCATATTTCCTCAGAGTATTTTATTGCTTCAAATTCTGAATTTAAATCAAAAGTTTTCTTTTCCTGGGAATCCCTGGAACTTCCCAGAGAAATGGTCCTGGGGATTCCATACTTGAGGACAGAAATCTGCATACTCCACAGAAAACAATGGGGTAAATTGGAGGAAGCCTGGCCTGTGTGAGTCCTGGTTTCCATGGGGCTGGTCAATGTGGTGGTCCTTGGGAGAAGGTGGGACTCATCAGACAGTAAGCCTGAGCTTTCCAGTGGTTCATGAACAGGACCCGGCACTGGAAACTGCAGTGTCCTCTGCATTCATTCATTTCCATGGATGGCTTGGGCCTTTGCTGTGACCCGGGCTGTGATGATGGTGACAGGGTGGGGCAGAGAGACACTGCTACAGGTAGTGGACAGGACAGAGGAAGATGGACAATAGCAAGACACCCTCAGAAAAGTAGGCTGGGGAGTGCAGGGTGATGGGAGCGCATACTCAAATAGTCACCATTGCCAACACTTCCATAGTGCTAAGGGCTTTCCACGTGACAGCCTAAACTTTGCATATTTCTGCTAATAAAATCCCCAAGGGAGCCCAAGATCACATACCAAAAGTGGGAACTCATAAGTGGCATTCTCTAACAGAGCCAGTACCAAATGTCTTCACAACCACTGTCTTGTGGATTTTCAACAAAACAAAAATTACCTGGAGGTAGATGTGGGACTCCTCCCTAGGAGAAGAATGGTGACTCACAGAGATTAGGTAACTGCCCCAGGGTCATCCAGCTAACGAGCAGGCAAGCCAAGATTTCAACATAACATTTTTAGGATCATGACCCTGTTTAATGAGACATGCTTCCTCCTTCCAAGATGCTAACACATTAATAGGAAAAAAAAAAATCATGAAGGATGAACTGAAGAAAAAGAACATTGCAAGGAATTTTGCCGTAGGATTTCAGTTGCTTAGAATTAAGGTGGAGTCCAGAGTTCATCTCTGTCCACTTGTGATCTGCTCAGCAGACGGCCAGGTGCCCAGAGAACCACTAGGGACCTCTTCATGTACAAGGAGCCAGACACCTCAACTCCCAGGGTAGCCTGGGGTGGGGAAATGCTCAAGAAACAACATCTGCCCCCGTGACTCACCTATAACTAACTCTTCCTCCCCATATGAGACTTGAGATGCATGAAGAAGGATTGTGTATCTTCATGTGGTCCTTAGGAACCTCCCAGTAAGGACCAGGACCCTCAGTATGACCTGAGCTTCCAACACTACCTCTCACGTCTGATACCAGAGTTCCCCTCCCTGGAGAAGGATGACGCCCGGGACCAGCTTGCCACTACCTTCTGTGGTCAGGAAAGATCAACACATATTTTTAACAGAACACATTGAATGAGTCAATGGTACAGTTGAGATCTAAAACACCCCCCAGAAGTCTCACATGCAGAGACAAGACCTGGTAGCAAGGCACAGGTTGGTTCGGCTCAGAAGAGTGTGTTTCCATGCTCTGCTTCTCTTCCTCGCTGCTCCCGGCTGCCGTGCAGTGAGCAGCTGTCCTTCCCCGCGCCCTTCCACCATGTTGCTCTGCCTTGGGCCAGCTAACCATGGACTGAAACTCCTGAGACTGTGAGCCAAATCAACCTCTCCGCCTCTAATTTGCTGGTGTCAGGTGTTTTACCCTGATGAAGAGATGAATGAACGAGCGAACTGTACGAGTGCATCCGCCAGGGCTTCAGGCCTGGAGGGGAAGCGCTCTCCTTCGCCAGGACGCACTACAGCTATAACACGAAGGTGCGACCTCGGTGCTGCGGCTCACGGGGAAGTTTTGTAGCAGCACAGATTTGTTCAGATACATTTTATATCTTATAACAAAACTCATTTTTTACACCTGTGGGGACCAAGCTGTGTGGCAGGCAGGCTGGAGGAACAGGACTGTGACCCAGGTAGGTGCGGCTCCGGCATCCATGCAGTTTATAATGTGGTGAATTTCCAGGCTGCGTTGGCATGACCAGTCACTCAACACACGCTAACATCCAACCCTCAATAGGCCAGACACTGGGAAGCCAGAAAAGAAAGACGTGGTTCCTCCTTTATTAAAGTGTACTCAGACAGAGAAGTGAGACGACAGTTTTAATAGAAAGAGGAAATTGCAGGCTGCCATGGGAACCTGAAGGAGGGAGGGAAGGAGGAGTCACGGAAGAGGCTGGAGACTGTTGTCAGGGACTATTAGCAATTAGAACATGTCCAAATGAACAATGGATTCAAAGGCACAAAGCAAAGGGAGCCAATTTCTGTCCTCCTATCCGTCCCCCAGCCAGACGCACAAGGTGTCATCTTGTTCCCCACCACCCTCACCTCAAATTCACAAGGCTAATCCCACTATGCCATTCCCCCTGGCGAGCCCAGCAGGAGCCTCCTAGTGCCCCAGGGCAGCTGGCTCAGGGCTCTGCAGGTAGGTAGCACCTGCCTCAGCCTCCCTCACCCTCCGGGACACGGGGCTGCCTCAGTGGGAGCCGGTATCTGGTGCTCCTGTCTTCAGCTTCTAGACAGTTATGTTTCTTTTCTCTCTTTTCCTTCCTTCCTTTCTTTGTTTATTGTGGTCCTGGGAATTGAACTTAAAGTCTTCACACTGAGCTACGTACCCAGCCAGTTTTTACTTTGAGAGAGTCTCATAATTTGCTAAGTCACTCAGACTGGGCTCAAACTTGGGATCCTCCTGCCTCAGCTTACCAGAGTGCTGAGATTGCAGGGATGCACTAATGGGCCCCACAGGTCAGACCAATCTTGAACTCTGCTACCGTCAGACCTGTCACTTTCTTGCCCTTCTTAAGGCACAGAAGCCCCTCCAAACTCTGTTGGGGACCCCTTCTTTGTGTGTCCATAGACTCCTGGGACTTATAATTCATACAAGCTCTTATTATAGGGTCCCTTGTCCTCCCCTTGCTCACTCCCAGTTAGCGGGGGAGTGCAGCCTGCCAGGGAACCCGCATGCCTCTGCCTAAGCCCACACCTTGCCATGTGGACACATGTGGAATAATTCTATCTACATTTTCTTTATTTAAATAAAGCATGCATAACATAACATCGACTATTTTAAACAAGTTAGTGTCCAGATTAGTGGCTTTACCTGCTGGTAAAGATTTCCTTTGCTGGTACAAAACTGCAGATTCTCACAAGTTAAACAAGAACAGGCACATTTTGGCTCATGGGTTCAGAGGTTTTGGTCCATAGTCAGCTGACTCCAAGGCAGAAGCACCATGGTGAAAGAGTTCTACCCCGTGGAGGAAGGGTGTGGTGGAGGACAGCTGCTCAGATCACGGTGCCCGGATCTGAGATCAGGGAAGCCCCGCCCAGAGGAAGGGGCCTGGGAGCCAGGTGTCATCCCTGAGGTCATGCCCCTGCGACTCACCCCAAAATACCCACAGGCTCTTCACCCTTAGGCAGCTCTCTGGCCCAACTAACCATCCCAAGTACCTTCTACTGTTGTGCAGATATCAGTTCCATCTGTCTCTGAATTTTTCACTCTCACTGAAACTCTTTTCACATTTCCACAATAACTCCTTGTGCTCCCTGGAAACTATCATTCCACACCACATATTTAAAATGAATACGCACATGAGGATGGGAAGGAAATGGAGAAGGGAGGGAAGGGAGAAGAGAAAGAGGGGGAGAGAGAGAGAGAGACAGAGACAGAGACAGAGACAGAGATTGTATGAAGTGAACAGTATCCTTTCAGAAAGCAGGCTGGCAGTGCTGTCCCTCACTCTCATCCATTCCTTCAATAATATTTAGTGAGCGCTGATCATGTACTAGGAGCTGCGCTAATTGCTAAAGTTAAAAATGGTGAAAAATAAGCCACACAAAGCTCCCCTGTGGATTCATCTCCTTTCAGCACTGTCCCGTGGAAACCGTTTTATGTGTGTAATTTTATGTTTCTAGGAGCCACGCTTTAAAAATTGAAGGTGAGATTTATTTTATTAATAACTTTAATTTAACGTACCCTGTATATTATCATCACAATGGGTAATCTTTGGGAAATCTGTGAAAGTGACCATTTCCAACTTTCACTTTCCTTATCAGAAGGCTTCAAATCCCTGTGTATACTTCACACGCACCACACGTCTCACTTTGGTCTCAGGGGTTTCAAACACTAACAAGCCCCAAGTTTCTGGTGGTTACTGTTTTGGATACTGTAAGTCTAGTTAGAAAGACAAGGCATGGTCGCAAGTGGTGCTGGTAGTTGTGGTGTCTTATGAGAAAAAGGGTAGAGTGTTACAAAGTCAACTGGATGGCGCTAAGGAAGGAACCGCAGAAACGGGGTGTTCTCTTAGATCTCTCCAACAAACTTAGTGAATCCAAGGGAATTAATTTGCTTCTTTCTGTCTCAATGTTCTTATCTGTGAAAAAATGGGGCCCGCAAGATCTGCAGCCAATAGAGATAAATAGATACCCGAGAATGTATCCTATTATATCTAAGGCCTAAAGATAGCAAAAAGAAGACTGTATGTGTGTGTGTAAAGATGAATCTATAAGTGGAAAAGGAATTTACTTTAGTCTCACCCCATAACTAGCATCTAGTGCTGACCTCTGAGGAGATTCTCAAGTCAACTATAAGAAATTAAAATATAATAATCTACATACATTAGGTGCTTCTCTTTTGACTATCATTAACAGGGACAACTTTCAGAATTATAAAGCTGATGGAGGATTCTGAAAGGAAAGTATCAAGTGAGATGGCTGCCTTTAAAAAAAAATAAGAAACTCTACTACAAAAATAAGCACATAATAGTAATTGAAAAAAAAACAAGAAGAAAGCATCTCAGGAAAAATGGCGATAACTGGTCTTCAATGGTTAAATCCCCTCTGCTGTGCCCACCAAGCTGATAAGAATAGCCTACTGAGACAGAAGGTATGATTGGACCAGGTACATAAATGAAGACTCAAAAAAGCTCAGGCTGGCCCCACATTAACCAAAGTAAAATTGTAACAGTTAACTACCATTAAATTAATAATTAAAAATGAGAATTCACAGAGCTTTTGCGGTACCACTGGTAATGCATGAGATCCAGGAGGGTGGCTAGAGAAATGGCACAGTGGGTAGAGCACTCTGCCTGTCACGCCTATACTGCCAGCACTCAGTAGCCTGAGCAGGAGGATTGCTGTTAGTTTTAGGCCAGCCTGGGCTACACAGTGAGTTCAGGACCAGCCCGAATTGCAGACAGAGACCCCATCCCCACCCCAAAAAGATTCCAGGATGGAAGTGAACTCAGGAGGGGAAAATATTCTCGTTATGAAGCCCAGTGTACCTTCCACGGAGAAGGATATAAACAAATGTGTAACCTGTAAAACGCCGCAAAAGTACAGGAGATCTTCAGCACACAGTGGCCAAGAGGTGCCAGCCAGGCCGCAGCTCTAACCAGAGGTGCCACCACCGCCCTCTCTTTGTTTGCTCAGTGCATCCGCCTAGCTCTGATGGCATCCCTTCTGCGAATCTGTGTTAAAGAAAGCATAACTCCTCCCCAGGAAGGCTCGGAAGCCAAGGGAGGGAGCCAGCTGTGGGAGAACTCTGGGCCGGACATCTGTGGGGCGGACAGTGAGGAAGAGCAAGAAACATCCTGTCAGCTGTTCTGCCAACCAGCCCACCCCCTTAAAGTGAAGGCCTCGTGTGACGGCTGAGCCTGTTCCCCGCAAAGCCTGTGTTGGAAACTTCATTCCCACCGCAACAGTGTTAGGGTCTCTTGAGAGGTGAGGGGCCCCTGAGGGTGGAGGGGACGATCCTCGCCATTCCTGTGGGACTTGGTTGACTCTGAACGGGGGACTTGCGCCCCTTTCTGCTCTCCTGCTTGCTCTACCTTTTTCTTCCCTTCCAGTGAGGAGTGGCAAGGCAAGAAGCCCTTCAGCAGGTGTCACTGCCTTCGTGAACCATGAGCCAATGTATGTATCTTTGCTTGTTATAAATGCTCCACTTCAGGGTACTCTGTTCTAGCGTCACAAGACAATTGAAGACACCTTGAGACCCCCCCACCACACGGTGATATCTTTCCTGGGGATGGGAAAGGCGGGAGGCAGTTGCCAAAATTTAAACTGTGGCAGCCAGAGGCGACGTAGGCCCTGCCTTCAGGACCAGACATTAGTATTTACTCTCCTGTACAATTTTTGGCCTCTTGGAACCCTCAAGTATTTGACTTATGAAAAGAAGCCTCAAATTTGCACAGCAAGAATGTGACCAATGAAAGGGAGCCTGAAATTTGCACAGCAAAATATTAACCTATGAAAGGGAGGCCCAAAATTGCGCCCCCCGGGATGAAGCCACGGAGGTGCTTCCTGAGTCACGCCATCATCACAAGGGTGTCCTCTGTGTCGTTTCCATTCTCCCAGATGGTCAGTGAGCAAGACACAGAAGAGTGTCGAACACCACACCATGCACCCCGGACACGAGCACAGAAATAGACTAAGACAGTGTCACCATAAGCCAGAGATAAGACCGCATCGTGTGGCGTCTAAGTGAGGTGGATCTGACAGCATAGAACACAGCCACCTGATGCGCCATCACACAGCCATGAAAAGTTCTGTTGACACACACATATACACACATACAAAGCACTCACAGGCTGTAGCTAAGAGAAAAGCCCAGAACATCTCCATGGCGGAGACCGTGCTTATTCCGTGTACACTAAATAAATCTGCCAGAGGGCAGAAAAAAAGGAACTCTGCTCCACTGCTGGTGGGAATGCAATCTGGCACAACCATTATGGAAAGCAGCCTGGAGGTTCCTTAGAAAGATGAGAATAGAAATTCCATTTGATCCAAGTAGTGCGCTATTGGGCATGTTCCCAAAAGAAATAAAATCAACATACCCAAAAGACGCGTGCTTATCCACGTTTATAGCAACACAATTCATAATAACCTAATCCTGGAAACAACCCACCTGCCCGTCCACAGCTAAAGGAAAGATCAAAGGAAATGTAGAACATGATGCAGCCGTAAAGAAAAACAGATATGAAGCATTTGAATGAAAAGGAGCCCACCTAGAGTCAATGATGCTCAGTGAAGTGGACCAAGCTCAAAAGACTGACTATAGGTGTGTGTTCTCTTATGAAATGCACAAAAATAATAATATAAAATGACCCCAAAAATGAATGGCAGGGTGGAAAGAGAGGCAATGCTCAGACAGGAAAGGGCTGAAACTCTGGAAAAGGGGTGGACATACATGCTCACTGAGTCCCCCAAACCCCATGGTTCTAATGTGTGACAGAATTTGGAATTTATATATTTATTTTTTTAATGTTCAATTTTATGTCATCTGAATTTTTTTTTAGCACAATAAAATTATTGTTAAATAAATAAAATAAAAAGTTTAAAAGATAAAAAGAGAAAGACGGTTCATAAATATTCCATTAAAGTGTGTTTTCCTAGGTATTGATTTAAACATGTGCTGTGCATATGCTATAACAGAAGATTAGTCATTGGGCCTTATTTCTATTGGTAACATCATGAGTACTTGATACTTCCTCTTGTCTTCTCAAATTGCTCTGTAATGAGTGTCTGTGACTTCCGTAATGTTAGAAAAAAGTTACTTTAAAAATGAAACCCAGATCACAATTATTTCATAGAACTTAATGTGGGGAGTAATGGGAACTGGAGGGGAGGGTCAAAAAGAGAGAAAGGAAGGATGTGTAACTTTGCCACTACAGGCATGTGCACAAAATACTCAAGATCAATGTATATTTTATGTTTTGCACTTATACATATCAATAAAGTGGGGAGAAATTAAAAAATAAAACAGGTAAACATGCCAACACACCACAGCTACTTTTAAAGTTAAAATAATCACCATGATCATTTCCTGAGTGCTTTATGTATGATTTCTGCTGGGCTGAGAAACTCATGGATTTGCTCCGGCCTTACAAGAGCTCTGTAGGACCGTTGTAGTCACCCCACGTCAGAGCTGAAGTTAGAAGCCTCAGAGAGTTGGTTATGGTCTATAGTTAAACTGCTTCCCAAAGTCTCCCGTGCTCAGAGATGGGGTTTTCTTAGGTGGTTGGATGGTGGGGCGCTGTACTCACCAATGGATCCACCCATTGACGAGGTCATGACTTCCTGTGCTGTTAGGAGATGGGCCACTGGACGAATGACACAGAAGGAAAATCGTGGTCCGTCCGTGGCACCTCCCTTGTCTCTCTTGCTCCCTGGCCACCATGTAGTAGGCCGCTTTCCTCCATGCTGCCCCTACCATGCCCTGTCTGCCTTAGACCCAGACAACCATGGACTGAACCCTCTGAAAACACAAACCAAAATAACCCACTTATTCTTTAAGTTGAGAGTGTAGGACATTTCAATCCAGCAATGGGAAAGCAATGGAGTAAGAAATTGAAGAGACTCACTGTTAGTGACCAAAAGTGAGAATTGCAGGTAGCTCGACTGGCATAAATAGATCTCAATCAGTTTTTGTATGATTTCTTAAGAAGTTGACATCTCCTCAAAATTTCTCCAACACTGCAGTATATGACAGCTGTGTCATTCTGGGCTGATGGGCTGAGACAACTTCTTCATGAGGATGATTTTTAGAGCTGCTTTGTTTTTAGAGAAAACACAGTCATGGAGGTTACAATGTGCCAGTCCCCATTCTACAGGATGCACATATATGCCCATCCTCATTCAATCCCGGCATAGCACCTACGCTATGAGACAGGCACTAGTCCTTGTATCTGACGAGTATGAAAAGTGAGCTACGGAGAGTCCTCTGGACTGGGTGGAGTAATATCCCCAAAACTCACATCAGTCAGAACCTCAGAATATAGTAGCATTTCGAAATAAAGTATTTACTGATATAAGTAGCTACGATGAGATTGTGTTAGATTAATATGGTCCCAAACCGAATGACTGATGTTTTAAAGAAGATCATGTGAAAATTGAGGCAGATACTAAGACGTATATAAGCCGAGAAAGACCAAATATTGCCAAAAGTAAGCTGAAGCTAAGAAGAATTCTCCCCCCAGCGGTCTTCACTCACCAAGCCGAGGCCTTGCTGATACCTTAATTCCCAATCGGGCCCCCAGAGCTGTGAGGAAATCACTGTTGCTTCAAGCAACACGGTTCATGACAATTTGTTACAGCAATCACTAATACGTCGTCGTTGTCCAAAGTCACACAGCTCAGGAGAGACGGTCACCGGGGTTGTGGGGGTCGATCTCTCAGACCCGCACGCAGCTGATGTGAAGATTGAAAGAGCAAGCCAGGTAGGTGCTTGGCTTCGTGCCTGCACCCTAGAAGCCCTGCACAAATGGTGGCTATTAGAGGTCCTTAACGATGTGGAAAATGCTCAATTCCTAATTCTGAGGGAAAAGGAGCATGATTTAAAATTGAATATGGGGTACAATCACAGCCAATATTCCTGCTGCCAAGCAAATGGTTCGATTGAGGATTACATCAAAGATGGTTGGCCATGAGTTGCAGGATTACAAATGCCTTGTGTCTCTCTCTTTTTTCTCTCTTTTATATTTATTTTACTGTTACGTTTTTATCTCTTTCTTTTCAATGAATATGCATTCTTTTTCTTACGGTACTAGCTTTTAAATTCTGAAAAGGGAACATAAAAAAACAGCTAACCAATCCCATGATGCAGCCAAGAAGCCATTAACAATCGGTCACGGGGCCGCCCAGTCAGCTTCTCACCAACTTCCCCTCTGTAATCAGAGGAAACACGCTTAGGGAAAGGAATTTGCTTTGATAACTACTGTGCAGAGGAGTGGCTGGGGCTTGGCCTGGTGGCTGGGTACTGGAGCAGCCCCAGGGGGTTCTTATTGGAAGAGTTCTCCCAGGGACTGCACCACCAGAGGCAGACACTCCAGCTTCAGAGACCGAGGGGTCTCCAGCTCTGTGGAGTGCTGCTGCTGACACAGGCAGCCCCTGGCAAACGCGGAGGTGGCAGATGAGGGGCGCTGACGCTCGGACTTTCAGCCCCGTCCTGCTTATGGGGTCCTTACCGTATGCCAGGTCCCACCGGGCAGGCTCAGCAGCGACCAGCAGACTCAACGCTCTGACATACAGGATTTTATCTCCCTGGGCTGAGTAAGCAAACAACTAGACTGAGATTATATCAGTGATCAAAAATGCAAGAAAGGAAACAGGAAGGTATGGGGGTTGGAGAGTTTTTCCCAAAGAAAAGCTGGTGTCTTCCCAGAACTTTAGACGTAAACTTATTACAAAATCAGATGGTTACACATGTAATTAAAGTGAAAACAAAGACGAGGTCACACTGGATTTCAGTGGACTTTAAATCAAATGCCGGTGTGTTTTCTGGGAACCAAAAAAGACACAGGGAGAAGAAAGCCCTTGAAACTAGCCACACGGATGACGCAGCCACAAACCAAGCAATGCCAGGAGCCACCAAGGTTGCAAGTAACAAGGAGGGGCACACCCCTAGGTGCACAGGGTGCACAGGACACTCCCCTAGGTGCACAGAGAGTTCATCTCATCTAAGTGCACAGGACACTCAGCTGGGGTATACAGGGCGCACCCTTGGGTACACAGAGAGCTCTCCTAGTACACATGACACTTCCCTGGGTATACAGAGGGCTCTCTTAAGTGCACAGACACTCCCCTGGGTGCACATGGCACTCCCTTGAGTACATAGAGAGCACAGGTCCCTGCCAACACTTGAATTCCTTGCTTCTTTGTTCTGAGTTCCCTCCTCCAGAACTGGGAACATGTAAGTTTCTTGTTGTTTTAAGACACCAAGTTCATGGTATTTAACTAAATGGCCAATTTAATGTTGCATATATCTTACTATAATAAATAAATATCCCCTTACAGTGGAGTGCAGGGTTCAAATCTTAATCACTTTGGGCATTAACATGTTGTGTAGACTTGCATCTCTCTGTGGCTGAGTCCTTGATCATCTCTCTTTACCGACCCGAGAGGACCGAGAGGACCTCCCCCCTGTGTTAACTGTTGCACCCTTTAACACTATGTGCCACATTGTGGTAAGAAATTTTGATTAAATTAGTGTTGACTAAATCAATCCTTCCAACAGCCTCAGGAGGCAAGAGCAAATATTACACCCATCACACTGACGAAAAAAAACTGATGTCCTGGAGGGTCACTATTAGAAAATGTCACTCGAAGAATGCCTTAGTCCATCTAGACTACTATAAAAAGTACAGTCAACTAGGCATCTTATCAAGAAATGGAAATTTATTTCTCACTGCTCCAAAGGATGAAGGTCTATAAGCAAGGCAAGGGCAGAGTCGGGATTTAGTGATCTTCTGTTGTTCATGTCTTGTTCTTGGTTGTTTTTTGTTTTGTTTGTTTGCTCTGACTCCTCACAGCAGAAGGCACAAGGGATCTCAGGGCTTCTTTTACGAAAGTGCTGATCTCATTTACCAGGTCTCAACCCTCAAGAGCTAACCGCCTCCTCCCAGGCCTCACCCTCAAATATTGTGCTGTGGCTTGGATCTTGGATGCCCCCCAAAAGCCTCACTTATCTGGAGCCCTGTGTTACTGGGAGGCAGGGCCCAGCGGAGGGTCAGATGCTTGGGGTTTGACCTGAAAGATTGTGTCAACTTGTTGCCATAGGAGGCGCCCAGGGAAGAAATTTCAGGTGTTTGCTATTGACTTGTGGGTCAGGAAGTAGGGGAAAAGGGAGGGCGACCCCTCTGGGGTGGGGAACCCCCAAAGGGCAACTTGAAGTGATTAAAGGAAGGAAGAAGAAACACTGTACAGCTTCTTCCCGGGAAAGTGCTAGCCTTTGCCTGAGGTGGGGTGAGAGGCTCTCCAGCCTCTAGCATGTGCTTCCACCTTACCGGTGCCAGCTGCCTGTAAATGGACTGTATGAGAGCTTCTGAAACTGTAGGCTAAATAAATCTGTCCTCCCTTAAATTGTGGGGTGTCTGATATTTTGTCTCAGTGGTGGCAAAAGTACCCAAGACATGCTATCACCTTGAAAGTTGGGTATATGAGTATTAAAGTGACACAAATATTTAGACCACAGCAAGGAGCATGTATTAGCACGGTTTAATGATTCCATTTCACAGACCATCTAGCTATGACTTGTAGGAAGCCACTTCTTGATGCCACTCAGTTTAGAAGAAGGAAAGGCAGCCACGCCCACCCTTTTGTCTCTCAGGCAGCACGTGCTCTCCCCCAGCCTGCTGTCTCCTTCTCACTTGGCCAAGGTGAGAAAGGGACACGGCCAAGTGACAGACACAGTCTTCCTAGCTGGCAAATGTTACAGGTTTCTGATCACAGCCGACAACATGATCTGCAAAGGAAATTCTTTGTTTAGTCTTCATGAAAATTAGATTAAAATTGATATCCTTGTATTCATTGAGACTGCCTAGAAAACCCTCTGGGACAAGCATAGAGTTCCCCAAAGCTGTAATGCTATGGTTTGAATTGGAATGTATCCCAAAGGCTTCCTGTATTCAGAAGTTCATTGGTTCATGGGGTTGTTGTATCAGTGGGTCCATCTATGGATGATTTCCTGTGCTGTTAGAAGGTAGGGCCTTCTGGGAGGGATGGGTCACTGGGAGAGCGACCTAGAAGGGATTTTTCCCTTCCTATCTCTGGCCCTCTGGCCTTTGTGCTCTCTCTCTCTCATTCTCTCTCTCTCTCTCTCTCTCTCTCTCTCTCTCTCTCTCTCTCTCTCTCTCTCTCTCTCTCTCTCTCTCTCTCTCTCTCTCTCTCTCTCTCTCTCTCTCTCCCTCTCTCTCTCTCTCTCTCCTGTCTTTCTTCCTACCAGCCATGAGGGGCTGAGCTGTTGTTCTTCTCCAGGCTTGCCATCAACAGTCCCCTACCCATGGAATGAGACCATTTATAGGTGTCACGTATCATGTCCTCGTGGCCAAAAGAAGTGAATAACACACACACACACACACACACACACACACACACACACACACACACACACCTGGATGAGCCCTGTTCTTTCTCTAGGCCAGTTTCCCCCTCTTGTCAGGAATGGAGCCTTTGCTTATGTGCATTCTGAAAGAATTTTTAAAACTAGGTACCACTGTTAAAATTTATAATTAAGGAGGTAGAGGGCAAGCTGGGAGACTTATACACACTCTCCCATTCATTCTCTGTCCCCTTTGATCTCCACAGCACTTCGCTATTACCCTCATCTTTCAGGTAGATAAACTGAGGCAAGCAGAGTTGTGGCACTGTGGCTGTCTTCTCCAGCACAAATGCGGGTGTCTATGATGGCAGAAAACGGGCCTCATCCCCGCCGCCTTCTGTCTGCCCTGCTAACTCACAATATCGCAAACTGGGAAATGTATGAGGAAGAGAAATTTATTTCACACAGTTCTGGATTCTGGGAAATCCAAAATTAAGGCACCAACAGGAGTCATTGACCGGAAAGGGTTAGTGTCTGCTTCCAAGATGGCACCTGAATGCTGCATCCTGCAGAGAGGAGGTAGGCTGCCTCTCACTTGGTGGAAGGCAGATGGTTGGAACCACTCTGTTACGCTCTTTAGAAGGGCCACCTAATCCCATCCACAGTGAACGGGCCCTCGTGACTCAAGCATCTCCCAACTTGCTGCTTTGGAGATAAATTTCAACATGAATTTTGGAGGGGACTCAAGGGCTCACACCTCTGCAGTTCCCCACCTACTCCATTGCATTTAGTTCGCGGTTATGGTTTGGTCTCTACCTATACATCATCTGTAAACACATTCGTTACATCCACCTTGGAGGAAATTGTGTTCTGTGCAAGAAAAAAATGTGACTCGGAGAAGCAAAGAAGTACTCCCTGGCTCACATCCAGGAGGTGACAGTTGTTTCCAATGAAGTGTGTGTGGAAAGAGACCACAGCGTGGCAGCTCTCCTTGCCCGGTTGCCAGGCCAGTTCTCTGTGAACAGTGCCCCTGATTGCCAATGTCCTCCAGCCTTACTCTTTTTCTCAGCCCTAGACAACAGGCTGTCCAAGTCCTGGTCAGTGCCAGACCCAGCGGAAGGACCTGGGTGCACTGGGGTGACTAATGAAATAGAAAATGCAATTTTCCATGTAAATTAACCAGCTTCCTGCTCGGGGAGGAGACATCCTTTTCCTCTGATAATCACTAGCTGCTGTAGAACTACAAAACTTGAGCCTCAGAATCCCCCAGAGATCAGTCCTGCTTGGAGCTGGCTCTGCCCAGACTCGAGCCTGGCCAGGCATGACCGTACTAAAGACTTAGCCAAGGGATCACAGACAAGAAACCTGTTGGCTCCATTTTTTGCTATGCAAACTGGGAAGCAAAAACTTGCAAATCATGTGAGATGGAGTCAGCAGAATTTGCAAATCATGTCAGATGGAGCCAGCACACCTAGGCCGCCATTACTTACTGGGGACAAACATACAGGAAAGGCAAAAGTACAATTAAACCACAATAATAACAATAACTGTAACAGCAATGCCAGGAGGTGAGGCCATGAAAAATGCACAACTACTTGTATTCATTCAGTTTAGCAGATAAGAAGCACTATTTCAGTCATTTTTCTGTTGCTGGGACAAAGTACCTGACATCTGCAACTAAAAGGTGGTGAAGTTTGTTTTGGCTCATGGTTTCAGAGCCTAGTCAGCTGATTCCAACATAGAAACATTCTGGTGGAAAGGCCTGTCTGAGGAAAGCTGCTCACTTCATAACACTCAGGAAGCAAAGGGAAGGAAGACTTGGGGTCAAGTATATCATCTTCCAGTTTACACCCCAAGTGACCCGACCCTCCAACTGCACCCAATCTCCTAACAACACAAGAACTCAATGCGTTAATTCAGGACCCAAACACCCTCTGTAAGCCTCACCTCTGAATGCTGAGACTTCTGGGAGATATTCTAGATCTAAACTAACAAATGCTAAACTTCAGACAGACACGGTTGCACAATTAGAACTAGTGTAGCTCTGATTTGGAGCAGCTCAACCAACTCAAAAGCCTGACCGTCCTTGACGTTGACTTTAAGCTCTAACATCACGCTGAGAAGTCAGGGCTGGCTGACCACATGACCGACTCCAAGCAGAAGCAGCCCTGGCTCTCCAGGTGGGCCTAGTGGGGAGATCGCAGTGGTTGTCACTGAGCTGGTTGGCTGTGGGCCCTGGACAAGCCGGAGCCCAGGACACTTGTGCATAATGCCCTCCCATGCATCCTCTGGGTCAGGTGCAGGCTGGGTGCTGTGACAACAGAAATCTGTAAGTATGCTCCCTTGGGTTTAGTTGATAGTCAAAAGAGAGAGAAAGAAATTCAACTGAGAAACAACATATTCTTTAGGAAGGAGTCCTTTAGGAAATCATGAGAAGGGGCTGTGGAGGCAGCTGGGGACATAAGCAATAACAGCAGGTGTGTAGGAGAATGAGGGACTGGCCAGCAGGGACAGAGGCCCCACCCAGACTGGGACACTAACAGGCAGAGGGAACTTGAAAGATTCCTGCCCACTCACTGAACTTGGTCCTCTCCTCTGCTTCCAGACCAGGTGGCGCACAGCATCCTGATGTGTTCTCCAGCACGCTACCAAGGTCACGAGTGCTGACCTGGAAGAGTGCTCCATTAACACAGGAGTTGCTGTTAACATCCAGGCACGTTGCTAGGAAGTGTTCCCACTTGATCCCCATTAATCTTCATAGCCAGCAGCTCTGCGAGGTGAGCCCTGTCTTCATCCCTTTCACAAACAAGAGAAAGGAGGCTCAGAAAAACCAAACAAGGATTTCAGGGTCACCGTGCAGCTCCAGGGCTGAGCAGGAACTGCACCCCAGATGTGCCTTGCACAAAATCCAGGCAGCTTCCACCATATTTCCCAGTCTCTCCATGGTGATGAAGGGCAGGGCGTTTCCAAAATCTATGCTCCCCCCCTAAGACCCCATCCTGCACTGGGGGACACATTAGCCTGACCCTGCTATTCCCATTCCTCAGAACTCTGGGCAAAACCTCTGTTCCTCTAACCTTCAGTTTCCCCACCCATTAGACAGGATAATGGCATTCTGCTCCAAGAAATTTCCTCTTCCACCAACTCAAACTAGTCATCAACTGTGTTACAAATGTGTGCAGTGTCTGGCTAGTGACACTTACTCACAACCCACATTTGTAATTATCCAGAACCATGAGGGGTCTGAGGTTGTACCTTCTTTGAAGGCTCACATGTCATCCTGGCATGGCTTCTGGGAGGATGTAGACCCACAGGTCAGGAGCTCAGGAAGCCTGTTCCACAGATATTGTGTATATAATTTGGTTATCATCATTTTGGTACCCAACCTACCATCCTGGATTCCTCCAGAATAAAGTAAGGAGGCCCAGAAAACTGGATCCCACAAAATTTTATTGAAGGAGAGGAGCCCCAGACTTAGGCAACCCAAAGTTTTGTAATAGTCACTAAGCTTCCTTGTATGTTACCGTGAGAAAGATACTGTCTGTTCTCAAGGCTGTCTGCTTCCTAGAAATCCTTAAAATAATAGCCCAGAGTGAAGAGGGCAGCCCACATGTGTGATTGTGAGCCTTACAGAAACACCAAAGATCCAGTTCAAGTTGCCTTCGAACAATATCCCTTGCCTGATTCTGCCTGACTTTTCCTCTCCCTCTGCTCCAGGTCCTCATGACTCTGATCATCTTTAGGACAATGGTAGGCCCAACAACATCTAGTTTTGCGGCAGCTTTGGGATTCCTTAGTTTAGGAGTTTCATCCTGCAGCTTATTTGTGTTAATTCTTTTATGATCGTGTTCATCTTCTTTTCCCTCTTAACCCCCATTCTGTGTGATTCAAAAAGCTCAGTAAATCTTGGGGTCTTTCGGCCACATTGAATATAAAGCCAATCACATTCAGGAATTCCTTCTCATCCCAAGGTGTTTTTGGCTCAGCTCACATGGGCCATAAAAGCTGGTTTTTAAATTTTTAGGAAGTTTTAAAGCTGGATTCGCCTTACGTGGAAATTGATAAAGTCTGTAATCTCTTTCGCTTTTTCACTTGGGATAGATGGTTTACCAGGACACCTCCGTTGCTGAAGCACATGGATTTACACAATGACACCTGGGTAATGTTGGGAAGGAAAAGCTTGTGTCCCGACTTTAAGCTCTTGAACTCTTTTATGACATACGGTGGCAGATGAGCCCCCTTTTGACTGGTGTTTAGCAAATTCCTCCTCCTTTCTTCTGGCATTTGCTGACAGCCAAGACCTCAACTGACACGTTAGTCCAACTGATGTTAGTCCAACTGATGTTACCTGCTCACCTCCTTGTGCCACAGTAGAGCTGTAGGAGCTTCAGAGACGCTCCTGCACCTACATGGGCAGGCAGGAGCATGGGTGTGGCTCCTCTCTGGCTGAAGTTCATGACAGAAGCGGAGATATCCCAACAGTGGTTGGTTGTAGGGTTCATGCGTTTCCTTTCCCTACTCACATCTCCAGACTTGAGACAGAGTTTCCCTCTTCCCCTTCCCAAAGGGATTAACCTAAAGAATTTCATACTCACATTTAACCCTTTCTAACCGTTCACATCCCCAAACTCTTACTGGTTACTGGTTACAGTTTGTCATTGGCTTTTCCCACGGGGAGCTAACAGGCAGTTTGGCATGCTTAGCAGCCCAACATCTGATCTTCACTTGCCCCAAGGTTTTTTTTTTTCTATGTCAACTTTTGTCAATCTCAAAGTATATTTGAGATCAAATCTTACAATCATTGTTATGATCACTTCGTGAGATTGCACCTTCCCCTGGAATGGAACTGAGGTCATTTGTCACATCGTTTTGGTTCCTTTTGTGGCCCGGACCAACTCAAAAGTGACAGCATTCTGACAGGAAGAGCACTTGACCAAAGTCACATAACTAAGGAGTGACAAGCCAGGCAGGCAACCTCAGTCTGCACCAGTTCAAACACACAGCATGACAGTCAATACTGTCTCACAACCTTGGACTTGTGGGCATTTTCCTGTCCCAACATCCTGAAAGTCCTTCCATGACATTGAACACCATTGGCTATTTCTGCAGATTTTATGGTGAACTGACTATTGCCATACTGCGTAGTCGGGATTGGCTCTGTACTAGGCACTGTGCTGAGAATGCAGACTTTGCTTCTGCCCTTGTGGCAATGACAGCCAACATTCTGCTATTAGCAGTGGCCTCCTGAGTCAGGACAGAGATGAGAGGATTTTATTTGAAAAAGGTTCTCCATCAGCAAATTCATACTGATGACACAATTTCCCCTGTTCCTCCAGACACTTTGCAAATAAGGATTTTGTACATGTCCCTGAGAAAAGACTCTCTCCAAACCATACCAAGCCAACACCCAAGCAGCATCTAACCAAGGGCATGGGTGGCGTCCACAATTGTGCCAGTGGACACAGCTTGGGTCTGGCGAGGCAGAGAGGAAATCTCCCAAGCCATAAACTGTTTACCTGGCAGTACCGGCTCATACCAAAGGTGCAGAACATTCTGATCACGCCTGGAAGCACTTTTGTCACGGCTTGGATCTTGAAAGTCCCCCACATATCGCGTGCATTTGGATGTAGTGTGACACCTATGGAACCGTGTTCTGTTGCAAAGTGGGACCTGGCTGGAAGGCTCAGATGCTCGGGGATTGACCTGTAGGGACTGTGTCAACTTGTTGGGACTGGGAAGCTTCCAGGGCAGAGATTAGAGATTTCAAGTGTGTGTGATTGACTCGTGGGTCAAGAAATAGAAGGGCGAGCACTCACCCTGAGTGTGGGCAGGCTGACTGGCAGCTTGGACTCCACAAAGAAGGGAAGGAAAAATATTATTACAGCTTCTTCCTGGGACAGCTTGGGCCTTCACTTCAGTCTCTAGACATGGACTCGCCCCTTATTCACTTTCTATCTGCCACGCCCTGAAGAGCTTTTCTCCAACTAGACTCTGCCATGTGCTTCCACTGTTGCCAGCCACCCGAGAATGGGCTGTGACTTTCTGAAACTGTAAGTGAAAATGAATCTCCTTTCTGAAAATATGGATATCAGGTATTCTGTCCCAGCAATGAATAAGTAACTTAGCCAGCTCTCATTTCATCTAGCTTGAGAGATTCCTTAAATATTTACTTCCATAACAATAATGGTCTATGAATGTTTTAGACTTTTTTCTTTCTATTTGTAAGCAGTTCCCGCCACAACAATGCATGAGGTGTAACAGTCTAGCGTCATCATTATCGTGGCTACTATTTGTGCTACTGCATAATGAACATAAAAAGATCCCCCAGATACTAATACGAGAGCCATCACAGAGCCTGTGACTTCTCCTAAGCCACTGGGTCTCTTTATAAACATTCATTTCCTACCACCAATTAATCCAGCGAACTGGCCTGGTTTGTAATGTGAATAATCAGCCGTACTGATCCATTTCCTCAAATGACATTTTCTCAGAGGGTGACACATCTCATCTGCATTTGCACTGGGCCAGGGATTAATGACTCTGGTGAGGTCCAGGAACCCTGAGGGCTAGGCGGGGGAGAAAGAGGATTGACGCTGCATTTGTATAAAAAGTCTTTGGCATGTAGTAGATTGTATGATAGCTACTAGAGAAAAAAGAAGCAACATCAAGCAACACTTATTTTGTTTCTGCTGTTATTACTCAAGTGGGCAATGAAGTGTTGTATGCCAAGCACATTGCAACATATTTATGAGAGAGGCATCACTGGCGGATATACAGAATGCGTATTGATTTTGTCAGTGTTCAGTGCTCTGGGACAATCCACTTTCACCCCCGAGATCTGGAGGTCCAGACACACCATGAATATCAGCCCTTTGCCTGAGGAATTCGGCTGAATTCAGCACTGATGCCCCCTTAGGCCATATATATATATACTCATTAAGGGTTCCCTAACACACCATATGAACCTTCTCCCTCCAACAGAAATCTGACCACCCGGTAGTAAAGGCAAATAGTGTTGTTGTATTTCCCAAGGCAAGAAGCCAAGTTCTCGGTGACTCCCAAAGGCATCAGCTCCATTCCCCTCTGCCCCGCCATGCTAGTGTGTGGGCTTGCTACCTTGTACTTTGCAACTCACAGATACGAGGTGGTTTCCACGTGTGCTGTGGGCGGAATGTCAGCAGGACAGACAGGAGGGAGCAGTGCGGGAGAGCAAATGACCGTCTTGAGAGAGTGCTTTTCTTTCTGTAAATGGAAGCAATACTAGGGCCTTCCGCCACCACTGGGTGTATAGTCAGTCCCGGATAGAAGAGAAACTAGGGAATAAAGCATCTGACTTTCCTGGACTCTATAAGAGAAAGCAGCAGGAGATGCGACTGTATCTGGGTTGGGTAAATAGCTTTCTCTGAGAAGATGTGAACACCAACACCTGTTCACCCAAGAAACAGCACACAGATGGGTCAAAGTGATGGGCTACCATGCAAGAGGCCCTGAATTTCCTCCCTGGTTCCACAAAAGAGGAGAGGGAAACAGAGAGAGAGAGAGAGAGAGAGAGAGAGAGAGAGAGAAGCAACAAAACTCACAAGAAGGGAGAAGTCGGCTGGAATGAGTGACATGAAGGGCGGTGTATGATGTGAGAAATGTTCCATGCGTTTATTCAATAATCAGTAAGCAGGGGCTGAAGTGGCCAGTGGCTTGGGCCTGGGATAGGAAGCGAGGCTTCCCTCTTCCCGAGACCTGGGTAAGGTTAGGAATAGGAAACACAGAGCAATCACAGACAGGTGAGGAACGCCATGTAGGTGCCAGCGATGCAACTGGCAGAGCTCAGTTTCCCAGCTTGATCAGGAAGGAAAACCTTGTGTGTTGCTCCATTTGGGCCGCTCTAACAAAAATGCCCAGATTGTATAGCTCGAGGAAATGCCACAATGTATTTCTCACAGTTCCGAAGCCTCCGAGAGCCCAAACTCCTCCCGCTTCACTAATACCACCTTCGTGTCTTCCAGCTGTGGAAGGAGTGAGCATCTTTCTCATATCCCAAAACAGTGACAAGAGAACAATCCGTATACATCCAGTGCAAGTGAATTTCTAAACAAATATTTTCCACGCACAGTTGGTAAAATCTGCAGATACAGATGTGTGGACCCAGAGGCTATGTTTTGATGCCTTTCCCATCAGCTCTCACCTCACAGGGCAAAGCAAACTTCCCGTCACCATCACCAGACACAAAAACAACATGCACTACGGGTCATGGCCCTGAGGACTCCCGGGGTGAAGGGAGGCTGACGCCCAGCTGACTCCACGCAACTGGGGCTCTGCATGTCCTTCCCCCCTCGGGTTTGCCTGTGTAATGTCATCGCCTTCTTCTTGGGCAGGATGTTTACATGACATGTACCCTGCATCGTGTGGGGGCATCTGTGGTGCCGAGTGAGGACACTGCTGGCCTGGTTGCCCTTCCCACGAGTCTCGGCTGGGTCTGACTGGGGACGCCACCCCTGCTGGAAATTCTTAGCACCCTATAAAACGGGTGAGCTGAGGTCTCCCCAGAGAGAAGACTCTGAGCAGATAGCATGATCCACCTTCTCTTCTCTTTCAAGTAGCATGGTTAGGGATATAGCTCAAAGTACAGCATAGGCTTAGAATGTGCATTTCTGCATCTAATCACCAATACCAAAAAAAGTCAAATAAGGATTAGACTAAATATATATTTCTGTGTTTGTTGAATGAATGAGTTAAGGGATGAGAGAATTTAATTCATCCCATTATTTGATCTTACCCTTTGTTTACCTTCCCTGATAAACTTAACAAAAATAGTAGCATATTCTTTTTATAGAATAAATAATGGTACCCAGATCATTGGAATGGTGAAGACTTCTTTTTGTTCCCTCACCTACTAATTACTAATAATCAGTTTTTAATATGAAAAATTCAGAACAGAGCTCTGTATGCAAGAATCGCTGGGTAAAAAATAAGTATATGCCGGAGTGGAGGAATGGCTCAGTGGCTAGAGCACTCACCTAGCACGTGCTAAGTCAAGCACTAAGTACCTGAGTTCAATTCCCCAGCACTACATAACCTGGATGTGGTGGCACACACATGTAATCCCAACACTAGGAAGGCTGAGACAGGAGGATGGCCATGAGTCCAAGGCCAGCTTGGGCTCCATAGTGAGTTCAGGACCAGCCTGGGCTGCAGAGCAAGACCCTGTCTCAAAAAAGAGTATATGCTATTATCATTGGTATTGTTATCACGTGTGATGATAAGAGTTAACTCCCTTCTAATTCAGTGTTTTGTTAAAGTACTTGCTCAGTGCCTCATTCCACCAGTCCTGTTGTCATTTGGGACAAAATTTCTGACATCCATAACTTAAAAGAGGAAAGGCTTATTTTGGTTCATGGTTTTGGGTATCTCAGTCCATCGATTATTCCAGAGGAACCATGGTGGAAGGGTATGATGGAGGAGGGATGATCAATTCAGTAGACAGAGAGGACAAGATCCGGAGAGAAAGGGACTAGGGAAAAATTTCACCTTTCAGAGTCATACCCCCAGCAACTTACTTACTTCAACTGGGTCCCATTTCTGTTTCCATCATCTCTAAATAATGTCATCAAATTATTACCTCATCAGTTCGTGAATACACTTCATGGTTACCTTTATGATCCAACCACTACCCTCAAAGATCATCAGCAACCGAGCCAACAAGCTCTTGGGAGATGTGTTTGATTCTGACTGTGACATTCATGAGGAGTTACAGCTGTGGATGGTTGTCCAGGACCCCTGCTGTATTTCTATGTAGAAAACAGGAATGTTGGCACCCTCAGCTCACCTTGCACAGATAAGGCATCTCCATGTCCACAGGAGTCCAACTCATACAGTTGAACTTTA
The DNA here is from genome assembly GCA_004027205.1 of Ctenodactylus gundi. Taxonomy (NCBI): domain Eukaryota; kingdom Metazoa; phylum Chordata; class Mammalia; order Rodentia; family Ctenodactylidae; genus Ctenodactylus; species Ctenodactylus gundi. The sequence continues at coordinate 150,666 of PVKB01004005.1, forward strand.
TTTTTTAAACCAGAACACTTCCTACCAGATGATTCCAAATCTTGAAGGAAGCTCAGGGAAGATGGAAGCCCATCACCAACAGCAGAATTCCATCTTCAAGCTACCAAAAATGTTTTTATAAGTACCACTTGTTTTCCAAAAATATGAGCAATTCATGCTCATTGCAAAAATTTTAGAAGACACAGAAATATGAGAAGAATAAATATCCCATATAATTTCCACTTTCAGAAGCAACCACTATTAACATTTCATTTGATTTCCTTAATGTTTATTTTATTTCTTTCCTATGCATATGTCAATACTTTTTAATTTTCTCTTCCTCAAACTCTTTTATGAGTGAATCAAACTTTTACTACCTCGTATAAATATTTACCACCATTCTCAAAATTATTTATTATTCAATCTTAAAAGACACTGAGGACATCCAGGGATCATTCTTTGGCACATCAACATGAAGAACTCTGAAGTTTCAGATGAATTTTTTGTGCAGTCTATTATTATTTCATAGGATGTTAAGCCTTAAAATATAAAAATTTCACCATTTTTTTTTTCTTATTTAGTAGGACATTCTGGAAGGCAGGCCATGCAGAATGAGTGTCTTGAGCATGAACACTGGCAGACCCAGCACACCTTGTTCTGACTTCTCATTTCAAAAGTATGGTGCACAGGAGAGTCAGAAACAGAAAGGAATGGAGAAATAAAGCACCTATTTTACAACATGGGAAAAAGAGGTCCTGAGAGGCTGTGTGCAGAGCTCGTTTCCAGCACTTACCTCCGCAAACTCTAATTTCAGGTTTGCATGTCTGTTTCTTACAAGAGACGGAGAACTGTGAGGCGGGAGCCAAATCTTCACCATCCCAGATTCCCTAGGGCTTATGGGATGCATAAGCATCAGGAGTGCTCAGAAAACAGTTACTGACCTCAATGCAGGTGCTGAAGGAGTCCATCAGGAAGCCAGAGATCCCAGGACGAGAGCGTGGAGGGTTAGGGTTTGTGGTAAATGTGTAATGGATCATGAACAGTAAGATGAAAGAAACGAAGGGAGAAAGGGATGGAAGAGGGAGGGAGGGGAAGAATAAGGAAAGAAGGAAAGGATGGAGAGAAAGACAGAGAGGATGAAATAAGGGAGAGGGAGGGAGGGAGGGAAGGAAGGAAGGAAGGAAGGAAGGAAGGAAGGAAGGAAGGAAGGAGAAAAGAAAGGAAAAAATGAGTTATTGAGTAATGAAAGGCTATGAAGAAAACCATAAAGCCTCAAAGTCAGAGGATCCAGTTCATGCCACAGAGTGTTATTTTCTACCTGTGACCTCTGAGCCTCATCTTCCTCTTCTCAACAGGAAGCGGTGATGCCAGTTCCCAAAGTTATCTGAGTTACAGGGCAGAATTCACATAGGAGTTCCTGGCAAAAAGTCAGGCTCACACTACAGATGTGGTTGAATCGCTGGCCCTACAGAACCTGGAAGAGCGGCGCGTGTCACAGCCTTGTGAAGGCAGAAGCAGGCACAACTCTTACCACTGGAGCAGCCAGGTGAAGGGCCCTAGGAAATTGAAGCCCCGATGCTGGGCATACTAAGCCTATAGGCAACGAGAACTGCTGTCTCATTGGTCTTTTCTTCTCTATCCTCTCTGCTCAACAGTCTGGGGTTTGCAATATAAATCTTCCCATGTGTTTCTCATGACTAATGGCCTTTAAGGAGACAGACTCCTTATGAACCAGCACAAACACACTCCTAAACCAATGAACCCTGATCATTCATTCACTCCTGGGCTCCAAAGAAAGTCAGCTCGCCAAAGGCACAACTTTCTCACAAGGGGTGTGTTCCACCTAGAATAACTCTTGTCACCCTAGGAAACTACTAGGATGAGGGTCACTGTCCTTCAAAACTTCCCATGTGGTCCCTTTGAGGTCTCTTTTTGTCTAGAATTTCTTCTAGATTTCATTCAAATAGCTCTAACTTCATACGGATTTCCAAGCCGCCATGAAGGTAAGTCAGTTTTCTCGTTACTAAGACATAATACCTGCTGCCCACAACGGGAGAGGAGAAGGTAAGCTCACTCTCATCTGGGGGGACATTGGCTGCATCCAAGGCAACAACGTCATGGCAGAAGGGCCTTGTGGGAGAAACCTGCTTAACCCACACTAGCCAGTAAGCAGAGAGAGAAGGGAGGAGCGGGGGTAAGAACACAGCCTTCCAGGTCGTAGTCCAGTGACCCTTGATCTGTTCAGATCCCTCCTTCTGATGACACATGAGCACCAGTGGGCTGATCCACTGATGAACGTAGCCTCCTGTGATCTAAGTCCCATCTTTGAGTACACACATCCTGGGGAAAATTCATTTCTAAACCATAAAAACCAAACTATCATCTCCAAATCCTCACCCATCAGACCCTCACTGAAGATTCCTCTAGTCTTGGGACAAAATTTCCCGTAATGCTCACCACAGGGACATCACAGGGGCACGTGGCCACCTCACAAATGGCACTCCAACTTTACTGAGAGCAACTGCAGAGCTTCATCCATCTCCCCACATGCTGTGCTCTGTTTGTGACTCTATGCATGGCAAAAGCTCAAAAGTAGTGGAGAGCATTGGCATGGTATACCACACGCACACCCTGGGCAGGGCTACTCTGGTTTCTTCCCATGGCCTGGCTTTCTTATCTGTTTCTCCCAAAATAAGCACTAGAATTTTTAAGGCATTATTCAGTGTCAGGCTAATTAAACCAGATTACTCATAACTTATGTACTCTCGATTCTTCAGACTTTAGAAATATATCAGTGCCATTGCAAACAAATTTTGTGGAACCCTACAAATCTTTCACACAGAGAGACACACTCTCAGGCTCCCTTGAGAGAGGGTATGATTACCAGTGCTTATCTGAGAAAAAGTACGTCACTCACATGCTGATAAAAGGTTTTTAGCTTCACTGCAGAGCTCCAGGAGCTATTATGGATTAAAAATATCCCACCCAAGGCTCATGTGTTCAGAGGTGGGGCTCTTGGAAAATGATTGGATCATGGGATGCTATACTTATATCAATCCACTGATAAATTTGTAGGCTTTTAGGAGAGGGAGCCCAGTTGGAGGAGGCGGGTCACTAGGGATATGTGCTCACCTTGGCTCGTTCAGCTCTTCCTTTACACTGGCCCCATGAGGAAGACAGATTCTTCTGCCATGTGCCACTGCCATGATATTACTTCAGCCTTAGAGAGTCTACCATGGACTGATACCTCTGAAACTGTGAGCCAAAATGAAACTTCTCCTCCCTTAATTTGCAGGATGCAATATTTTATACCAGCGATGGTAAAGTTAATACAGGCCCAAAGCTGAGCAGTCTTTTAGGACATGGAAGAACCAGAATTGGAGGGGCTGGAGGACTGGCATGGCAGTTAAAGAGCTTGCCTTGTAAGCACAATGCTTTAAGTTCGATTCCCCAGCACCACATAAAGCTGGGCTTTGTACCACATCACACACCTGTAATCACAGCACTCAGGAATCCTGAGACCAAGGCCAGCCTGGGCTACACCAATGAGTTCAGGATCAGCCTAGGCTACAAAGCAAGACTGTCTTTAAAAAAAAAACTATCATGGAGGACTTCTCAGGGAGAACCTCAGCTCTGGTCAGCCAGCTCTTCCTTCTGGGCAGGTCCTGTGATTTCTGAACCTGCCCCTTCTCTAGCATCTTTTCTGTAAGGCAATGACACTGGCACCCCACAGCCATTCCAACAGATGCTCGGTGTCCCTTCTCACTTCTCCCTCCCCCTCACCCAGTTCCTCTCAACCCAGGCCCAGGCATGCCACACCACAAACTTCACCTCTGTCTACCACCTTTTCATTCCCTCTGAGCCAGTACAAACTCCTACTGGCTCACTATTTTTAATACCTCTCTAAGAATTTTTCCACAGACCTGACAGGAGAAACACCCTAGAACAATCATGTCTAGAGAACAGAACTCTGGTGAACATCTTTGCAGCAATCAAGAACGTGGGCACTGGACTCACACCACTCCATTGCGGACCAGCTCCTCCATGACCTGTGACCCCGTGCCTCAGTTTCTCCTCCTGGGCTGAAGGATGAGGAAATACTATTACTGCTACAAGAAGAAATAAGCCACACACTCTAGCACGTGGAAAGCTCTTGAAGAACATTAACTGTGTGTGACGATCCTACAGTAGTTAATTTCCGCAGTTCCTGGGACTTGGTCACCGTACTCCTCCCACATCATTATGTTTTCTAATCGCTTTGGCCTATGTTCCGTTTCCCAGTGTAATGTGCCTGGGGCACTTCTTCAACCGTCCTCTTTCATTCTCCCTCCTTAATACCCATGTAGTTACTTATCATTCTGGTAACTGACTCCTCTTCCTGTCTGGTTCTTGTCATTCTCAACTGTGTCGCTACTGCCTTCATCAACCAGTGTTCTACAACCAATTCCACCAGATTACACAAAATTTAAATAATCACTTCTCACTTGTCTGTTAATTCTTTGAGAATAATTTTTCTCCCTTTTATTTGATTGCATCCAACTTCCAAGAAGGTGTCCAACAGGCTGCTCCATGTGAATGGCTGGAACTTCCATGAATCAGTTTGTAGACTGCCCGTTGTATCAAGCATTTATTGTAGTGTTGATGATCTGACATCTGGACCCTTGCTGGTCCAGCTGCCTCGCATCTTTGGAGGCTACAGTCTAAAGCCCTGGTGGATATTTGAAACTACAGGAAGCAATGGCCCCTGCATGAAAGCACCATGATATTATGAGAATGAATCTGATAACCAAGATGGCAGCCAAGTGACTGAGAGGCACTGGATAAGCTGAACAATACAATGATTCCCATTCCCGGTGGAATAGTACAGAACGGCCCAAGATTTCACCACACTATTCAGAATATCACAAAATTAAGAACTTACGGATTTTTATTACAGAAATTTTCCATTTCATTTTTTAAAATCACAACTGACTATGAGTAACTGAAAGTGTAGAGAGTGAAACCGCAGATAGGAGGAGTGACTGTTCTAAAGAACCTGTTTCTCTTATAACTGGCCAATCTCCAGAGAGTCAACAACTTCACCACCCAACCCACCCAGAACCCAGACCCACCACCTTTGCTGCCAGGCTCTCATACCCAGGCCATTGTCACTGGTCTACTCATACCCAGACAGGCACCAGGCAGCTAAGGATGATCTCTACACTAAAGGCCTCTAAAATTATTCACATCAGCTAGTTGTAGGGCTCATGGACCACTGTTTCCCACGCGGACCAAAACAAAGGTTTCTCCCAACTCCTTCTACCTCCAAACTGAGTAGAACTTCCCCAGGCATGTGGAGTGTCTTCCTGTCTTGGGGACTGTGAACATAAACTTTCCTATCCAAGGTGATCACTCTCTCCTCTGTGGTCTGGACACAGGTAAGGATGATAAAAGCGGCAGTAAAACCTACATTGTCCAACACTGAGCATTACTGTGTGTCTTTAGCCATAAGATGGGATTATAGCAGAACCCACCTCACTGTGCACTTGAGGGGATTAAACAAGCGGCTCAGCATAGTTGGTTGGAAATACACGCAGTCCCCATCAGGACACCACGTGTTTCTTCTCCTCTCGTAGGCATTATTTTCATTACTGTGACGGGGGGAGATAAGGAGTCAGGAAAGAGAAGAAGGTGAGTGCCGTGTGTCTTAGTTATTTTCTCATCGCTGTGACTCAGTACCCGACATCCACAACTTAGGTAGGAAAGATTTATTGTAGCTTACAGCTTCGGAAGGTCACAGTCCATTCACAGGTGGGCGGCTGGAAAATACGGGAAGCACATGGCAGGGCTGGAGTGGGAGCTGGGCCAGAGCCAGAGCTCCAGCAGCAGAGATCCTCACAACATGGTGGTACAGAGACAGGCTGGGAGGAAGGTTGGAACCAGCACATTCCCTCAAGGTCAATCCCCAAGCACCTGCCCCTTCCAGCCAGGCCCCACCTCCCAACCCTACACAGTATCCATAGGACCATGAAGCTTTTAGGGGACACTGCAGATCCAAACCACAACACCATGCCACCCAGCAGGTGAGGAGGCCAGAGCACCCACTGCGCCACCCTTTGGGTCACCTTGGCTCAGCACTTGGCAAAGCTCATTTTCACTGCTCACATAAGCCTCCAGATACAAGGGCTCTGTTTTTCAGAGTGAAAATGAAGCTCAGAGAACAGTAAACACTTCTCCAGAGTCACCAAGTTGGAGGAGCCAAGCCAGACTCTGATCCAGGAGAGAGCAAAATCTCAACACCAGGGGTAAGAGCTGCCCTTCCTCAGAGTCTCTGTGCTCGCAGGAATTGTGCATCCCCATCAGCGGAGCGCTATCCTTTAAATCAAGCTTTAAAGCGATTCACACATGGGCTCATGGGCAGGTGACTCCCAAATCGTGATCATCATCATCGCCATCCCATCTCGTGGTGCTTACAACCAGGCAGACCCCTTCTGGGGGGGGAAAGTAAGGAGGAGGTGGAGGGTATGCGTACCAGCTCCCCGTGATGAATGTAATTATTCTGCGAAGCAACATTATAATCATAAAAAAAACTAAAAAGAAACTCCCTTTTCACAAGCTGACACTTGGGAGTCATGAAGAGTTAAGGAACTCCAGCTCAATACCCTAAATATGCTGAGTTTGATTTTCCTCAAGAAGAGAAGATGTGGTAGGAAGGTGGGCGTCACAGCACGTGCTCTGGGAGAGGGCTTTACGGAGTGACCACCAGGTGAGCGGGATGAGGCGGAGGACGGGATGAGAAGAAGCAACAAAAGTAAGTATGAGTTCCTTAAGGTTGTCCAGACCTTCCAGAGACCCATCCTTTGAAGCTGATATCTGTACTCTAGAAGAGACAATGAGCTATGCCATGGGCACCCACTCCGGACAAGATAGTGACCTATGATGTAGATACAAGCAGCACTGCAGGAAAACACAATTCGACCACCCTGAGAGGCCCTAGGAAGGAGTGGCCTGGGGGTCTCAGTCTCAGGGTAGCCCTTCTGAGGGAAGGGCCATTAGGGTCTTTTAAACTATTGTTCAACAATTATTATACGGTGTGATCAAAAGATACAGTAGGTGCTTAAAATTTTTAAATATAAGTAAAATATACATTATCATTAGTCCCCCTCAAAATCTTCCCTCTCCCCTTGAGCGGACTCAATGTCCTGAAAATGTTTAGCTTCCATGGTCATTTTGACTGTGGGAAAATCCAGAGATTGCACAGTGCCGGATACAGTGCAGAGATAGATGAGGACATATGGTCACATTTCCATGAGCCTGCCTTTCCTTTGGGCGGTACTCATACATAACAGCAGCCTTCACCATATTGTTTTTATCGTAACTTGTATATCTACTCAAAAAAGAGAAATTTCAGAAATGATTCAGGAAGTGGCCAGAATGGTGGGTTAGTTTTGAAATGAGAGGAAGTATTCTGAGAGGGATAAATGGCAATATGTTTTTTTTATTTTAAAATGTATCATTCATCTCATATTTGATCACACCTCATATGTACATACACACACATTCACACACACTCATGAGCACACACACGTACATGGAAGGAGGACCTTTATTCGCTATTATGTACTCAGAATCTGCCACAGTTCTTGGCACACGGTCAGCCTTTAATTAATCCTCAAGAAACAGTTATTGTGGGGACTAAGAGCACAGTGGCTAGAAGCAGAGCACGTGCACTTAAACCTCAATCTGACCACTTACTAGTGGTGAGAGTTATTTGGCTTCTCTGTATCTTGCTTTGTATAAAAATTGGAGACACTCATACATTTTCCTCTGATCTGTTTTAAGAGAAACAAGCATCATCATATTCGGACAATCAGTTCTTTTGTGAAGTATGATAAATCATCCCAAACGTAGTGACTTAATTCATTATTTGTGTAGGATTGTTGGAACAATGATTTATGGAGGATTCTGCAGATTGGCTTTCTGGATTTGTGCTCAGGGCTCTGATCTGCACTGGGTTTGGTGGATATAGCTGAACTCGTGATCTGTGATGGGCTGTTGTTATGGCTGGAACTGGCAGGTTGGGGGAGGGGCCTGGTCTGATTGGCTCACTTTGCATCACATGGTCTCTCATTCTCCAGCAAACTAGGTTGCTCTCCTGGTGGTACCAGCAGGGAGCCTTTGGAATTTTCCCTATTAGGTAAAAAAGGGAAAGAGGTCACTTCGCATGGAAATAGCTGTACCCACTCCTTTCTCTCTATTGGGCTCTCAATTTGTACTGACAGGGTGTCTAATCTCATATCTTCAGAGTACAGAGGGATCCAATGAGATTGAAAGACAATGACAATTCTCTTCCCACAGAAAAATGTAGCATAGCACAATAGTAAGGTGTATGGCTTGGGACATACAGCTGTACCATCTGGTTTCAAATCCTGCTGCTGTCACATATTAACATAATTATCTACAATGGCCTTTGACTCAGTGAAATTCCATCCTAATAAACCTATTGCAAGATAAAAATACGAATGTCACAAGTGAGCACAATATCCCTAAGCTACCACCATCCTAATCAGCAATAAAGACACTATAGTTTTGATCACACCTTGAAAAGACACAAAAAAGGGTCGTCCAGAACTGCTTCAGGAAGTGGCAAGAGGAACAGGACAAGTATTGTTCAAGGAGAGGGAAAGAATTTTGAGAGTTCTTATCAATGCATCTTTTGCTGTGATAAATTTATTAATTTGATCTTTCAGTATATATTTTGATCATACAGCATGTCTTTAGCACTGCTACAGCACCTCAGCTCTCATGGGCAAAAGTTAAATGTCTTAGTCACTTTCTCATGGCTGGGAAACAATACCTGACACCTACAGTCTAAGGGAGGAAAGGCTAACCTCACCTTTCAGCGGCCTCAGCCCATTCGTGGTTGGTTGCCTACACCAAGAATCCCAGCCCAGCTCTCACCTGGGCTTGCCATGTTCTTGCGGCTCTACAGCAGCCTGAGAGTCCTTTGGAAGCATGAAGCACCTGACATCACTGCCATCATCTCATCCTTGGTGTTGTCCAAATGGCTTCTGGAATGATAGCAGAGACCTTCACCACATCCACAAGAGCCTGTGACGTGACCTGCTCCCTTCCGCCAGCACAGTAGCGCTCTTTGCCACCCCTTCATCCCAAACTTTCTAAAGGTCCACGTTTGAGCCTCTGCCCATTGGTTCATTCCCTGAAATGTTCCAGGATCTGTCTTTGGTTCCTTTACCCTGCTATCATCCATCAGTTGGGTCTCAGCCCAGTCTTTTTGTCTTAAACATGGAATTGCAGTATTGGTGTTATTGGCATCTGGGGCCGTAGAATTATTTGTCGGGAAAGCTGTTCTGTGACTTGTAGAATAGTTAGTAGTTTATGCTTGGGTTCCACCCATTAGATACCAGAAATATCACCCTCCTTTCTATGACAACAGCCAAAATTACCTTTAGACTCCCCGAAGTCTCACCAAATATGACTGAAAAGTGCCCAAGTCACTGTTCCCATATAAAGCACTGATGTCCTAGTGTTTGCTTGGCACAATGATGTGTCAGACTTCCTGCCCAGCTCTGGGGGGAAACAAATAGAACAAGATGGGTCACTGGGATCACAATTTTTCAGAAGTTGTCTTGGGCCCAGACTCAGAAAACACAATGCCTTTACCTCAACTGCAAGGGAAGGAGTGAGGCCCTTTCCACGAAAGATCAACCAGGCAGAGCTTCTGAGCATTTGGGGTTCTTCAGAGCCAGTGGGGACAGAAATGAACCTCACCTCTATCTCCTCAACCAAACACCTCTCCTGCTACAGGCAGACCTGCTTCATTCTTTCATCAATTCAGATAATATTTCTTTTAAAAGTCATCTTTTGATTCAGACTCTGCCTGTACCATATCCGATTCCTACCATGGTCACACCTTGGTCCTTGACTGCTTTAAAACTCATGTAATTAGGTGCTCGATACATTTTGATGCAGAAATTCTGACTCAGTATTCATTTTCTATTTGGTATTCTACAGTCTTGATAGAACTTGTGGGTGTTGGTGTTGATTGCCTCATGACTCAACACTGTAGACTTGCCTAGCCTCTGAGAGCCAACTAAAAATGAGGATTAAGATCCCATAGTACAATTCTGTGTGCTAAAATGATATTTCCTTTGTTCACCCAAAAAGGGAAACTGAGGCAAAGGAGCCCAATTCCTTCCTACAACTGTGCCACTGGTAGGCAAAGTCAAGACTGGACTCCAGATGAGTTGATGAGTTCCTAAGAATCCAGGAGGAAGCTTGTCATAGCAGGGCCTGGTCCTCCTCTCCGGCCTGGTCTCACCTAGATAAGAAACACTCATTTCTGCCATTTATGCAAGGCTGGGCAAGTCGGTTAGTAACACAGAGATTCCATTTTCTCAGCTTGACTAATGGAAATAGTAATACCTATAAGGTGTGATCTAAAATTAGGTAAATTTTAAATTTTCCAAAAATCACTGCAGGAATAGACACATCGTCCAGACTCCCACTCAAAGTACTCTCCCCTCGGTTCCAACACACTTATTGCCTCATTCCTGCCACTTTTGGAAGCAGCTCTGGAAGTCCTCTTTCCTGAATGTCTTTAGTTCACTTGATGTCCTAGATTGGACGTTCATGGTCATTTTCAGTTTGAGGAAGAACTAAAATTCCATGGTGCCAGATATGATGAACAGAGTGGATGAGGACAACTGTCCTGTTTTCACCTGTCTGCCTTCCCATTGGGTGGCACTCAGCAGCCGAAATCGCAGCATTTTTAATCACACCTTGTACACACATTCGCACGAGAGGATTTCCAGAACCACTTCCGAAGGCAGCAGGAACAGCACGATGAACGCTGCGGTGTGCGAACAGCACATTTACTCTTCCCTCACACTGCTTCCATGCAAATCGCATATTCCTCCGTCCCACCGATGCTGGCTTAGACTCGTGACTGCTGACCTAGGGAAGGGGCACCCCCAAGTCAGAAGGGAAGTGTGCCAGGTGAGCAGCTGACTTAGGTGTGCTCTCTGTGCTCTGGCCCTGCACTTCTAGAAGCTCACACACACAGAACCCTTCTCCTTCCGCGTGGTCACCAGAATGCGAAGCAGGTGGAGCGATCCTGGACCAGATCCTGGAGCAGAGCTTGGCCCACGCCCCGAGCTGAGAGGGAGAAATACATGTCTGATACTGTAAAGGAGCAAATTTTTAGTCACGGTGCGTGGACCAGAAGCATCAGTGTCATTTGGGGATTTGTTAGAAATGCCAAGCTTCAGCGTCCCTAAAAACCCAGCATCTGTGTTTTAACAAGTTCCACCTACAGCGGCCCTGAGGCAGGCTGCAGTTTGGAGTCTGCTGCTGTAACTCATTGGCATTTGGGGATTGTTTATTGTCGTGGCAAAAATTGACAAAGTCATTTACTCTGGGATGAGGACACAGTAAGATGAGGCGTGATAAGTTGCTGGGAGGCATTTTCTTCCCTCAGTCCCAGCCTTCCTAGTCTGAGGCCTGAGGCCTCTGAAGCCCCACTGCCCACACTGGCTCATGGAGAATGAGAGCATTCTCCTCGCTCACCAGAGCCACAGAGAAGAGTCAAAGCTGCTCAACCCCCAAGGCACAAAATGAGCCAGAGGGTAGAGGCACACACTGTAAAGCCTCAGCCAGGATAAAGCCCCTACATCCTGGCTTAGAGCCCATATACACACAGGGGTGGGGTAAATACAGCTGCATTTTCAGAGCCATTCAGTGTGTGCAGGACACCACCCCGCCGCCCCAGGCATTAAATTCCAGGTCCCCAGCTGCTGTCTCAGAAGGCCTTCTGGGTCATAAGGCGTGATCCTCCCTGCTGCGTAAGCTCTCTTTAGTGACAGCAAGCATAGGACACCAGACACGCAGTCCAGCCCTCTGCCTCAGTGCCTTCACTCTGGGCTGCCTTCAGCTTGCGCATCCTGGAAAACAGGGAAGGATGCTCATTCCTTCCAGCTGGCCCCTGATGACCTTGTGCGGCCATCTAGCTGCTCTGACTGTCAGTGAAGGTATAAGAGCTTGGGAAGAGTCCGAGTGAGGATGCGCTCTACCTCATCTTTAAATGCAGGCAGAGGTGAGGTTGTCACCCCCCCTCTAAGAATGCAGAATAAGGGGAGGATTGAATGAGATAGTGCATATGAAGGGTTCAACACGGAGCTTGAAAACGCCATCTGCTCTCCTGTGATTGCTCAAAGGTCCCGTGAGACAATCTGCACCAGAAGCCGTACCTACCTCTTACAAAGCTGGGGCTCCACAGGTAGTGGTGATCATTATCATGCATTTTTTGATCACCTGTATGACATATCTGATGAGCGTTAACAACACAGCCTTTTGTTAATGCTTCTGTTAAAAGCTGTGGGCATCTCTGCGGAACAACTGAATTTGCCTAGGGTGACTGTTACCCTTTGCAGGTGCATGTCAGTGCTTCTCTTTGTGGTTAGTGATGAAAACCATTCTCAAACCAGCTTACACACAGAAGGATATGTATCAGCCTCAGTGAGTAGCCTGGGCAAGGACGTCCTTCTGGCTGCTGAGTAATACCAGAGGCACCAGCATGCTGTCCACTCTGAGTGGCTGATGGTGTCTAGACTGGATCCCAGAATCTATCCATTCCTGTTCTCTTGACTCCACTGTTATTACCTCCAGGCCAGGTTCACACATATCATAACCCCAGGCGACTCTTACATCAACAGGAACATCACAGAAGATAGTGGTCCCTGCAGAAAGAGAAGGCACCCCTTTCCAAGCAGGTCTAATGCTATGGTTTGGAACTGGAATGTATCCCTAAAGTGTCATGTGCAGAAGGCAATTCAGTCATGAGATTTTCTGTACTGTTAAACAGTGGGTCCTGGTTAAAAGGTGCAGGTCACTGGGGCTTGACCTTGAAGGGGTGGGTCACTGGGAAATGACCTGGAAGGATGCATGCTAACTCAGCCCTCCTCTCAGTCACTCTGCTTCCTGTCCACCAGGGGATGAACAGTTTTTCTCCCGCTAGGCCTTTACCGTGTGTTTCCACCATTGCTGGCTGCTGTGAATGAACTGAGATCCTCTAAAGTTGTTACCTAAAATAAACATTTTCGCCCTTAAGTTGCAGGTATTGGGTATTGTGTCTCGGCAATGAAAAAGCCGCTAAGACATCCAGCCCACGTCCTGGGGGAGAATTCTGGGCCTACCTGGGTCATGTGCTTCTCCTTGAGCCAACCTAGTTGGCCAGAGATGGCATGGGTGTGGCCTGGACTCCCACAGACTTGGCCCACCTGTAGCACGTGGGTTGAGAGGACCGAGGCTCCTTATCTCACCAATATCGGTGATGGAGCCTACAGACGAGGGCACAAGCAGAAAGCTCCCACTCTGCAGAGCCTGCCTCTGCTCTGGCCACAGCAGGGTCAGGAAGACGCAGACAGGCTGGGCAACGTCCCATAAAACCCAATGTGCATGAGGGAGTCCAAAGCCGCTCTTTAGTGATAGGCAGCTGAAGGCGCTGGAGATATTGGCCCTGACTTCACACACCCAGTGACGGCTGTTTTCTCTAGTTTACACTTAATGTTTTACAATTTGAATTCTTTCCCAAAAGAGCATTTAGCCTAACAGAACAATTTAAATAATATATTTTTGTGATGAGATCAAAAAATAACTTAATTGTAGTAATTATTTAGTGTTGTGTAACAAACTGGTCCAAACTTAGTAGCTTAGAAACTCACAAATTTATCAGCTCACTCTTTGGGGGGTCAGAAGGCAAGCAGATTACAGGCAGTGTGGCTCATGCTCGAGGGAAATGTACTCTCAGGGGAAATGCACTTCCAAGTTTACTTCCCTCTGTCACTACACTGCTTCCTGTGGCTGTGGGCATACCGGCAGCATTTCTTGCTGGCACTGGAGGCTGGCTTCAGTTCCTACGTGTGCCTCCAACATGGTGCCTTCCCGCTCAAGTCAGCAAGGGGGAGAAATAGTCCAGCAGGGCAGCTCTACCATCTTATGCAATGTGCATCTTCTGCCGGGTTCTGCAAGTTACAGGACCTGCCCAGAGCAGGGATGAACTCAGGAGGAAGGTGTCAGGACAACCCACATTTGTAATCTGTCTGCCACATTGGAAGGTCTCACGGAGCAAGATTATGTCCCTGGTGAGTACAGGGTCAAGTGCCCAGCTTGTTGAAAGAGCCCATTGAATCTGCAGACTGTCTGTAGTCAACATAAATTAAATTAACTCTGGAAAGGAATATGGAGATCTCTCAAAAGATTAGAAATAAATATCCCCTTCTATCCAGCAACACCCCTGCTGGGAATATATCCAAAAGAGGCCAAAACAACACACAACAGAGAAAAATGTATACCCATGTTCATAGCAGCACAACTAACAATAGTTAAAATATGGAAATCACCAAAATACCCATCAACAGACCAATGGATACACAAATTGTGGTATTTATACACAATGGAATACTAGGCATCTATAAAGTCCAACAGCGTGGAGGCTTTTACAGTCAAATGGAAGAAACTTGAGAACATCATGCTTAGCGAAGTGAGTCAGAAGCAGAAGGTGAAACATCGAATGGTCTCTCTGATATGAAAGACCCATATCACAACTCTTATGGAACTTAAGACGAAA